>JBBBDQ010028555.1:0-107500 GCA_037127315.1 Ascarosepion bandense
TATTATTATTATTATTACTATTTTCTCATGTCTTAATCTAAGATACTCAATAGTAGGTATATCAATATAAATGTTGCCGTCATTCTAGATGGCATATCGATATAAATATTTTGCCCTCTTTTTTAAAGGCACGGATCCACTCGTAATAATAATAATATTGTGGTCATAGTACCATTTCTGACCCTAGGCCTCTAGTTGGAACCCGGAAAGAAATGAGTATCCAACAAAAATCAAAGGAAATAATAATAATAATAATAATAATAATAATAATAATAATAATAAATGTTCAGATGATACTCCAAGCGTGGTTCTTATAGCTTCTTTATTTGCTTGGAGGTGCTAACATATAGACGTTTTAACATGGTGAATTAAGTTGGGTTACAGTAAACATCCCGTTCAGAACTACAGATTTGCTTATCAATTGCCTTAATCATAGTCTTGTCCACTAGGGGTTGACATATTGACACATCTTTGTTCACGAGTACTCGTTGTAGGAGAGCAATATCGCTGGGTATCGATGGGGTCAGTTTTTTATTTATTTATTTTTTTAAGTTTCAAAGGATCAAGGTCTTCGAGCAGAGTGTGTTACTCTACTTAAAAGTGTTTCTAACCTGCCAAGTTATACATTGCTGCTATCAAAAAGGTCACCGCATCGCACATATTTTCCTAAGCAATAGTAATATATGAAAAAGCAACACTCCAGATTAAAACTTTCAAAATGTTTTTTAATCGATAATAATATATGAAAAAATAACAAAGCGCATGTTACAAATTTCATTTTTTTTTTTTTTTTTTTGCATTTTCAGAAATCACATGGTATGAGTATATTTTGTTTGGGCTTCCGTAGGAGGAACAATTTACAGTAGAATTACATAGCAAACTTGGAGGGGAATCCTGGGTATGGCATAAATTACATCCGGTAGCAAGGCCTCCGATCGGAAGGTTTGGAAGGACGTGCTGTTGTTCCCAGAGCCACCTGACCCGAGGTAGTAGCACCTGTTAGGGCCCCATCTATGGACAAATAGTAAAACCCCACCAAACAAAAGTAACGCCCTATGAACGTAGGAAAATTCATTTTATAGTAAAAATACCACCAATACATTTTTATTAAAAAATTACCAACAATACCTATTTGTAGTAAAATTGCCAACAATACCCATATAAAATCCTAAATTTCTTAAAGAAATCAAACTTTATTCCAAAATATAATTTCAACGAGGCTACAACATAAAATACGCATATCACTGCCTCTACTAATTATGTCTACATAAACATGTATATGCTCAAAGGATGAGCATTATCTACCATGTATTCAATTGCGAAAATAGAATAACATATATCATGTTTTTATTCCTTTAAAGCTCCCAATAAAATTAAATTTCGGCATCAAATGACGTAAGGTGTAAGGTGTTGATATGCCGTTAAACAAACAAATCAAAAAAGCAAAATGGACCCCGCTATTAAGTTTTGTAAAATTTATTTTTAAAAAGTAATATGAATAAAAAAGAAATTGAAAAATAAATTATTATTTCGAATCACAGTATTTATTTAATTAGGTTGTCACGCACGAAATGGCACACTTTATAGGAGTTTAATAAAACGCTTATGAAATGTTAAATAACTAATTTATTTAATTGAACTAAGCACACCATGTTGATGAATGATTGTTCTCCAACGTACCTCTAAATTCTTGATCCAATCCTTAAAAATATCCTCATCCTTTGATATGATAAACAGTTTAAATGCTTCGAATATCTATTCCTTATTGGGGAATGTTTTATTGGGTATGAAAATCTCAAACTGCTTAAATAAGCGATAATCAGTAGAAGAGATCTCAGGTGAATATGGAGCATGAGGTAAATTTTCATAATTTAGGTTATGCATCTTTTGGATTGAGAAGCATGCATAAAAATTGGCCTGTCCCTATTCACAAGTCTAGGATGTTTACATTCAATTTCTCCACAATACGAAGTTGATGTTATTGTTTCCCCTTAAGGCAAAAAAGGAATAATGAATAACCCATTTAAAAGACCATCATTTAGCAACCATTAACTTTCTGGGATGCAATGGAAGATTTGGGTATTGTTTTAGAGATTCTTGCATCTAAGCATTGGCCTACACTTTTACTGTTGTCAAAGACCGGCAGGATGTAACTTCCCTCTGTCTATTCTATGAATATTTTTATGGCAGCTGCTCCGACAAGCTTAGCTCACTGATGACCCCTCCACAAGAATATACTCGCTCGAAAGACTGGCAACAAGGCCACACCTTTTTACAGTTAAATCAACTAAATGTATCCGTCACTTCTACTTCCTTTCTCGCACTTCCCGCCTGTGGGACTTCCTCCCGTATACTCGCTTCCCTGACGGCTACAATCTCCAAGAATTCAAATGCAATGTCAATTCCCATCTCTTGTCCACTTGACTCCAGTCCTTCTCTCGTCCTTTCCACATCACCTCGTGTATCTTGTTCTTTTCCTTTCTCACTCTACCCTCGCAACTGTCTTTACACTGGTATTCCCATCCTTCTCTTGCCCTCTTTCTGACACCCCCTGTAACCGGTTCGTCTTTCTCTTCGCTCTTCTCTACTCTAACCTTCACTTTTCTCTTATGTAACCCCCTGCGCACCAGTGGCGGTACTGCCTTGCTTTGGGTGAAACGATTTTTAAAAAAAACGTATATTTTTCTAATCGCATGTAATGATTTGATGCAAAAATGGTTCATATTCCTTGGTTGTACTCATAAAGTAACATTCCTCAACATTCTCTCATTGTAATCATTTTCATTTTACTTATAAGTAATAATATATTGAAAGAAATATTATCTGAAAGCAAAAAGAGTTAGAAATAACTCAAAATTATTTTATATACTAAAGAGGTTATTTCGTTAGACAATTGGATCAACAACCAACATTCAACCAAAAAAAAATGCATCTTTTCATGTGTAACAACCTTGTATAAAACAGCCGAAATATTTTACAGAGAAAAAAGTGTTTTTCTGCAATTCGAATATCAGAATTCTTTCTTTTTTCTTTCTTTCACGGAAGAATCTTTATGGTCTATCTCCCACTCCTTCCCATCTACCTCCTCCTGCTCTCCCACCGTCTACTCTTAATTCGCCCCTATTCCCTTCTTCTTGCCTCTCCTTTCTCCATTATCTCCTTTTTGCTTCTTCCTCTTTCTAATTTACCTTCTCCTCCTCCTCCTCTATTCCCTCCTTCTTGCCTCTCCCTCTTTCTCCTTTACCTTCTCCTCCTCTTCTATTCCCTCCTTCTTGCCTCTCCCTCCTTCTCCTTTCTCCGTTTTTAAACAGGGAGTTTTTTTTCTTTCGTGTGGACGTAATACATAGCAGGTAGACGTAATACATAGTTTAAAAAAAGAAATGTGCATTCCTTTAAACATATATGAGCTTATGAACATATCACCTTAAAATATCGGTTTCCGTAAGACCACCAACGTTAAGCAACGTCGAATCTGGTCTATACCTAGATGGGTGACCGCTTGAGAATACAAGCTGTTATAAACTTAGATGTGTGGGTGACATAATGGATAATGGCACGGGATTGTTAATCCAAGAACCGAGTTCCAATTCCCGTTGGGTTCGTTATATTCGAACGGTATGAATCCACCTCTTCTCCTTCAGCTATGAGCTAATCAGTAAGAATAATATCGCAAAACAATTATCTTTAAAATAAATTTTTACAATCTAAAATTATTTTCTGGCTTTAAATAACCTGCAATGGGTTGATAAGCCGTTCAAAACAAATCAACCAACCAAGTATAAAAGGATAAATAGATAACATAAAATATTTTCCTAGACCATACTTTTCCACACATTATTGCAAGCAGTTACTTCTTTCTTTAATCATTAACTAAAATTTTCATTCAATTAATTCTTTTTATGTACATTTTGAATTACATACTAGACTTAGCCATCAAAATTTAAATAATACGTCGAAAATAGGTTTCATTTTTAAATGCAATTTTTTAGAAAGCTAATTCCTAAACAAAGGTTATCTAGTGTTTATTTGGCTTTTGTTAGATGCAGTGATTTCATACAAAAATATGGACGCCATCCATTTGCAAATTTATTTGTTTTATTATAAATATTTTACATTACGAATTTATTAATAGATATATATTGTTTTTTATAATTGTGTCGCCCCAAGTAAAGCATTTTACTGCCACTTTTGTGCAGGGGGTTACATAGGAGGAATGTTATGAGGAGTGAGAGGTTGAAGGGGGTGTCAGTAAGAGAGTAGGAGAGGAAAGAGATTACTGATGAGAGTGGGGTGGACGAGGAAGAATGTTATGAGGAGTGAGAGGTTGCAGGGGGTGTCAGGAAGAGAGTAGGAGAGGGAAGAGAGTACTGATGAGAGTGAGATGAACGAGGAGGAATGTTATGAGGAGTGAGAGGTTGCAGAGGGTGTCAGGAAGAGAGTAGGAGAGCGAAGAGATTACTGATGAGAGTGGGGTGGACGAGGAAGAATGTTATGAGGAGTGAGAGGTTGCAGGGGGTGTCAGGAAGAGAGTAGGAGAGGGAAGAGAGTACTGATGAGAGTGGGGTGAACGAGGAGGAATGTTATGAGGAGTGAGAGGTTGCAGGGGGTGTCAGGAAGAGAGTAGGAGAGCGAAGAGATTACTGATGAGAGTGGGGTGGACGAAGAAAAAGCATGAGAGAGAGGATGTAAGTTAGTGAGACAGGAGATGACTATTGACTTTACATTTAAATTCTTGGAGATTGTAACTGTCGGGAAAGCAAGTATGCGGAAGAGAATTCCACAGGCGGGAAGTGCGAGAAAAGAAGCTGATGGAATAGAATTTGCGTTTACAATTTATTGGTTTCACAGTAAAAGGGTGGGACCTAGTTGCTAATCTTGTGGCTCGAGGAAATTCGTATGTAGAGGGTACCAGTGAGCTAAGTTCATCGGATCAGAAGCCGTGAAAGTATTTGTAGAAGAGACACACATTAAATCATGTTAAAAATATCACATGATTGTTAATGGGTTATTATTATTAACTATGGGTGCGTAGAATCGTAATCATTTTCGCTGCTCAGTTATCAATAATTCTTGTATGAGCTACATTGTGGCTGATATGCGCAGATTGAAAGAACAAATAAATGTATATCTCATACTTAATTTTTAAAAGGAATAGCTTTAGAATTTGTAGAAAGATTAACCAATTTTTAAGTTATTGTTTCATCTCCAACATTAATCGTAGTAACCACATAAATCCTTTAACAATTTTACATATATTTTAATTGGAGAAAAACAACAAATATTTGTTCTGAAAGAATATTCCAAGTTAAAAGCTTAGCATTGGAACTGTATGCTATTAAATAACATATCTGACTTATCCGTCACGACAAAACGATCAAATGGCCCCTGAGTAGAATGGTTAATTATGACAGTCCCACGTTCTTCTTCTTTATTCGCCGTGTCCCTTCAAGGCGTAGGCGATCATAGCTCTCCACAACGCCCTATCCCTTCTAGCTCTTAATAAATATTGTCTTTCTGTTATTTCTTCTTAACCTTTGTTCCGCAATTCAAGTTCACCAAATATGTTATACGTTGTTTTCTCTTTTCTCTATTGCCTTTAATATGTGTTGTGAGTATCAGATTTTCCAAACCGTTCTTCTTCATTATGTGATCCAGACAACTGTCTCTTACTGATGTTAAGTATGTTTTCTTTTGTTTCCATTTTCGTTAAATCTTCGTCGTTACTCACATGTTCCGTCCACGGTATTCTCAGCATCCTTCTGTAGAAATATATTTCTGTTGCTTCAAGTCTCTTCTTGATCTTTGAGTAGATTGTTCAGCACTCACTGTTATAAAAGAGGACATATATCACGTAACAGTTTAGTACTTTTTTCTTTTTCTTATTTCTAACGAAGTTTTTCTATTTCTTAATATTCTGCTTAGCTTTTAGAAAATATCTTCGTCTATCTTAATACACCTTCGGATTTCATTTCCCACTTTCAGCACGCTGTTAAAACACTTTCCAGATATTTAAGTTTCCGAACTTGTTTGAGTTTGATATCTCCGACTTGCAATTCACACTGATGTACAAATATAAATAAATAAATATAAATAGTTAGTAGGCTATGGAATCCTAACAAAAGTGGAAGAATGTGACAAAGAGGAAAAACTTTTAACTGAAAGATGCCAACCTAGCAGACAGACATGAGTCAGTCAGTTAATTGCCATACGTGATACACACTTGGGCGATCATGTCTCTTTAGAGATAACACTGACTAGACAGAATATTTTACAGCAGTAGGTTGCCATTACTTTCTGGGGAAGACCAGTTGCTAACTAAGGATATAGAACCCAATCTGTACTGCTATTCAATCGTCTTATCCAGATAGATCAGTTAAGTGCCATACGTGATACACACTTGGGCGATCATGTCTCTTTTGAGATAACACTGACTAGACAGAATATTTTACAGCAGTAGGTTGCCATTACTTTCTGTGGTAGACCAGTTGCGAACTAAGGCTATAGAACCCAATCTGTCTTGTTATTCAGCCCATAGCTGCAGGGAGAAGCGATAGATTAATACCTTTCCCTAGAGTATGTGTGTGACATAGGTGATACACGCTTTGGCGATCATGTCTTTTTAGAGACATGACTGACTGGGCAGAAAATTATCCCGCAATAGGTTGCTATTACTTTCTGTGGTAGACTGGTTGCCTGCCAAGGCTATAGGACCCAATTTGTCCTATTATTTAACCCATAACTAGAGGGAAGAGATGGATTAACACCTTAAAAAATGAACGATATATAACTAAGCCAATAATACTACCTACAACATTATAATAACTACAACTGAAAAGAATTTAACTAAATTTAAAATAAAATTTGTTATAAATTATTCTAAAGCGATAAAAGATTTAATTAATGTGAAAAAAATCTAAAACCAACGCATACGCACCCTTTAGTTACGTCCTAAAACAACATATCAGTCAGTTAAGGGTCATACGTGAAGCACGCTTAAGGGCGATCATGTCTCTTTCGAGACATGACTGACTGGGGGCAGAAGATTATCCCGCAGTATTTTGCCATTGCTTTCTGCGATAGACTGGTCACCAGCGAAGGCCATAGAATCCAATCTGTCCTGTTATTTAACCCATAACTGTAGAAAGAGACAGATTAATACCCTTCCCAAGGGTATGTGTGCGCAAGTGAATGAAACGAATTCGACTGGAATTTGAATTTCGCTTCCGATGTGATAAACATTACACCAGAACACACCGGCATTATACTAAAAAAAATATGCACAGTTTTATTTTTAATTCTGACCTGGAGAAACCTAACACACGAAGGTGAAACGCGTTGTCATTAAGAAGCTTTTCTACTTTCTCTCATGAATATAATATATAAATATATAACATGTAAATTTATATGTAAACATGCATGGTTTATTTCTTTGACACAATATGAATTTTGGTTATTTTATAAAACTTCATATATGCGAAATGTAATTTTCATACTTCAAAAAACGACCAATAAATTTAATAGACACAAAATATCTATTCTTTTTTATAAAACATGTTTATAAGAACAATTTTTGCCAAAATATGAGCAAGCTTCAGAGTATTTCTGGGCGATTGTTTGATTTAATCCATTTGTTCCTATCAAATCGTGAAATGAAGGTTGTTTTGAACGGGCAAGCTTCTAGAGCCTTTCATACAAACGCCGGCATGCCTCGAGGTTATATACAATGTCCTACGCATTTTCGGATCTTTATTAATGATCTTCCTGATGTAATCAGTTCCCAAGTTAGCATCTATGCAGATAACACCATTATTGATGACCGTCTCTGTAAAAAAAAGTCTGCCAAGGCTAACAAAGTAAGCATAGCTGCTGCACTTAAAAAGGATCTCCAATCTGTGATTGAATGGAGTAGAAAATGGCTAGTAAACCACCACAGAGAATCCATTGAAATGGATGAGGCTAGTCTCCTAGAGAGCAACCACTATACATCCTTGGCCTCACTCTCTCAAATAACCTCAAATGGAATGAGAGCATTGAATCCATAGCTGCATCTACTGCTAGGTAGGTTGGTTCACTGTGTCGGGCCAGGAAGTTTTTTTCTCGTCTGAATTCATTTAGCACATTTATGAATCTACCATTCGATGGGTATTGAATAGTGCTGCCATATCTGGTTGGGAGCTTTTGCTATTCATGTTGAGATCCTCGACGAAATTTAAAGGAGGATCTACAATATAATCGATCCTGACTCGACAGTCTATATGCAGTCAATTTCTCTCCGGCGTGACGTGACTTTCCTCCATCTTTTCTACAAGTATTTTCATCGTCAATTCTCTGACTAGCTTTTCTTATGTGGTACCCCGACCACTCAGGCTACTAGGTAAACATCAAGGTCCCACCTTTTTACCGTAGAAATCGTTAAATGTAACCGCACCTTCTACTCTAACAGTTTCTTTTCTTGCACTTCTCGTTTGTGGAAATCACTTCCATTCGCTTGCTTCCCTGATAGTTACAATCTCTAAAAGTTTAACTGCAACGTCAATTGCCATCTTTTATCTACTTGATTCGCTTATCTTTTCTTCGATATACCATGTGCAATTTTTTTCTCTCACAACAACCCCCTTCGCACCAATGCCATTTCTGTCTTGCTTGGGGTGAAATGATTATATATATATATACACTCAATTTAAATTATATGTTATGCATAAATCTAACATATAAATAAATACTATATAGATATGTATATTTAACCTTATAAATATATCTAAACTTATTTATAAATGGAACTTTGTGTGTGTGTCTGTGTGTGTGCGTGTGTCTGTTACCTATAGACTCCAAAACAGCTGAACCGATTTTCTTGAAAATTTACACAGTTGTACTATAAGCGTCTGCGAGTCTTCTTAGCTAGGTTTTGTGTCAAGGTACCCCCGATAAATATCGAAAATCGATAATCGAAAAAATCGGGTTATAGAAGTGGTGGTCCGATTTTAATCAAATTTGATACACTCATAGACAAAGACATAAGAAACGATATTCCAAAGTTTCAGGGTTGCAGTTCTTACAATAGCGCAGAAAATCGATAATATATACATATATATTAAATGCATGATGTTTGTGTGTGTGTGTGTCTGTTTATCTGCCTGTATGTCTGTATTTTTTTTTTTTTTCAGTTCTTTTACTTTAGTTTTTGCTTCGGGTTTGGCTCTAGGTAGGTATAATTGTAGTAACGGAAATTAACGAATTTTAACGAAACTTTGTTATAAAGAACCGACAATTTGAAATGAATTGTTTGAGCCTTATTATTCTTTTTATCTTTTTTTTTTCTTTTTTTCTGTTATCGATACTCGTATTTAAGTAGATATTTTGTTTTTTTTTAATTAAACAGTTTTATATATTTATATCTACCGGCCTGATTATTTACGATAAATTGTTATTACGAAAATCCAGCCGAATACCACACATTTTCGTAATAACAATTTATCGTAAATAATAAGGCCGGTAGATATAAATATATAATACTGTTTAATTAAAAAAACAGAATATCTACTTAAATACGAGTATCGATAAAAAAAAAATAATAATAATAATGTTCAAATAATTCACTTCATAATTGTAGTTTTTAATCTCAGCCATGATATCATTTACTCAGAGGACTTATTTAGCCTTCAAAATTCAGTTTACAACCAAAGAAAAACTTATTTAATATCGATACCAGGAAATCAAAATTTGACTTACATCCATTCATTTTTCTTTCAGTCTACAGTTTCGTAGAAACAACTATTGCTTTTTAGTCTTTCGTGCCAACGTCCAAAGAGTCTGAGCTCCAAGACCATGGATTAGTTTTAAGGCTTTCATTACACCCGAGCAACGCCGGGCTATACTGCTAGTTAATATATATATTGCTATTTTAATAGCATTGGTAATAATAGCTAATCGGCGTAATGAATAAACCTGGAGTGACGTTGGAGTTATATGAGAAGGTAGTGGCTAATCCTTTAATGTCTAAGAACTTGGAGATGTTTTCAAGAAAACATAGTTGTAATGGCAAGTCTGGACTTTGAAGAGAAAATAAATAAGGTGTAGCATCGTGTATAAAAGAAGAAAAGAAGGAAAAGAAACCACGAAAGTGGTAATAAAATAGAAAGAGAGAGAGAGGGGGGAATGGTCGGATGAAAGATGTATTTCTATTTGGTTTGGTGCGGGAAGTGCGTCTCGCGTGGAACTTTCTCGAGCCTTTTCTAATTATCTCTTTTGGTGGCCCGTAGACATGATTATTTCACAGGCATGCACACACACACACACACACACACACACACGTGTGGAAGCCTTTCTGTGCTTTGATGAGCATTATATATATATATAATTCCAAGTGAAGAGGACTCAAGGTTTTTTACTTTGAGTACTCTGGCATTTATTTTATTATAATGAGTATTATAGAGCTTAATATAATTATATAGTTTCGTATCAATTTTATGTAAAATTGATACATAAGTATCAACAGATTTAAAACTGATACGGAGTAAAAAGAAGTCATGAAACGCGTGAAAGACTTAATTTTATGGTCAAATGTTTAATGTTAATTGATAACGGAAAGAATGGGGAAAATATTATGTAAATATGACTTTTATATTTTAAATAACTTCTGTTATATTCGTGTTTTAAAATGTTATTTATTTTGTATAAAAACAGTCAGCATTCAACATCATTGCCTTTCTCAACTTGGAAAAACACGTCGATTTTAAATATTTTCTAAGATTAATTTAATTGTTGGATTGTGATAAAACTTTTGACATTTATGTAAAAGCCAATATATAGTATAACCCGGATATCAAAGACCCGGATAAGAGAGATTTTCTCTGGTTCCAAATTAGAGCCTGTGGTAATGTATATAAAATAGACCAAACCCTTATATAAAAGAAACCCGGATATAAGATAACTTTTATCCGTTCCAGACAACTCTCTTATATCAGGGTTACACTGATATATATATATATATATATATATATATATATATATATATATAACGTAGCAGACTTGGTATACTATCCAGGTAAATTTCGATAGAAACGAACTCAAAATTAATTTATTTAATTTAACAGAGTAATATGATTTAGAAAAGAGTTTTGATTTATTACAATTCCAATGGATAATACATATTTCACCACATAATGATGTTAATTGCGGCTTGTCAGACGCTCACATATCCATATTTAGAATAGACATTTGTAACGGTTCTTTACGAAAATTTTCTCGCTCATTTAAAAAGAATAGAAAAAAGCAAGGATAAAGAAAAAGTAGACGATTGATTAATGGAAAGAAGAGAAAAAAAGAAAAAAAGAAGAGGAAAAAGGAAGAGAAAAACGAAAAAAGAGAAAAAGAAAGGACAAAGACATACAATAAAAGGAAATAAACAGTATCCAGAGAAATAAAATAAAATGTTAACTTCATGTATCGAAATAGCGTCTCTAACGACTTGTCTGCTTTAGAAAAACATGACGTGGAAACTTTAACATTAAAATTTAGTTTCAAATATAATGGAATATATTTACGGTACAAAAATAAATTGTACATCATAATTTTAATACAATTTGAAAAAATAACTACTATTACTATTATTTTAAAAAATCATATTAATTTAAAAATTCAGTTAAAATAATTAAAATTACTAAAAAATAAAAATTATAATCAAATATAGAAAAAGGAAAAGTTAAAAAAGTAAAACCTAAAAAAAGAGAGAAAGATAAATAAACAGAAAGAAAGAAACAGAAATAGAGCAAGATAGGAAAGAATTTAAAATAATTCAAAATAAACGTCTTAGATCAAAACCGACGTCTATTAGAGCTAATATATATATTGGAAGTCGTACAAACTAATGCGTTAGCAGTCCACTGTTTGTAGTAATTTACTTTTTGGGAGTGCTCGATAATTAGTAGAGCATTACATATGTTAATATTTTTATTACTAATTTATAATAAAAAACATAGTTTACTGCAACACAAGAGCCATTGTGTTTCGGTGCTATCTTATCGAACTACCTGATGAGGAGCTAATAAGATAGTACTGAATCACAACGGCTCTTGTGTTGCATTAAAGTATTTTATCATAAACTTCTAATAAAAATATTACTATATATATATATATATATATATATATATATATATATATATATATATATATATATTATTATTATTATTATTATTATTATTATTATTATTACCAAAATATTAATCTACGCCCTGTTTTTTTATCCAATCTCACTATTCTTAATTGAACCAATAATTTTCCAACAAACATATCAAAAATCAAAAGAAAATAGTTAATTTCCATCATTCAGCAATATAAACATATACTGCACCTTAAAAATTCTCTTTTTATGAGAGTTTTTTCCAGTAACCAACATTTTCTTTATAGATATTTTATTTTAAATAAAACCCTTTTTATTTCTTTGCTTTGATAAAGTCCGTTCGTGGACCAAGCGCGTAGGCGAAAATATAGTTTTCCTCTTGTCTTCGTTTTTTTAATCATATACAGGGTGACAATAAAGTTACTATACAGCTATATATATCATATATTTTATCACAGGACATAATATATATATATATATATATATATATATATATATATATATATATATTATCTGACGTCTATGGCACGACGGATTTTCATGCGTTATGCAATCATCAGATGCATATTTCAAACTCATCGTTTAATAGATTTGAATTTAAGTTCACTCGATATTCATGGGAATTAAATCTTATAAAGTTAAGTTACTGTTTTTTTTAATAACAAGATTTAAAATTTAAATATTCTATGGTTACGTGTGGATAAAAATTTAAAATTCAAAATTAAAATTAAATAAAAAAATTTAAAAATAATAAGATGCAGTGACAAGAAATCAAAGAGGCGTAAATAATGAGTTAAAAATTTAAATATTCAAATATTACATGTAAATAAAAATGTAGGGATAACATTTTTAAATCTTAAAATAATAACAAGATAAAATAAAATAAAATAACAATGAAAAGAGGTAAAATTAAGAGGTAAAATATACAGTTTGAGTTTTTTGTTTAACGGCATATTAACTTCTGTGGGTTATTTACTACCAAAAATATATATTGCAGTTCGAACAGTGTTGGTAATTAATTTACTATTGTTTACCATAGCATGTTATTGTTATTTTATTGCCCAGAATCATTTTAATAACAATTTTTTGGACTGTTGATTAATTACTTTGTCTTAATTGTTATTGCAAGTAACTGTTTGTTGACTTTATTGCCACCCTGTATAAATAGATATGCAAGGTATAATTCAAGTATTTTCAAGGATAAATTGAAAATAATACTGACATCTCATCTTAACAGATTTTTTAACAAAATTTCACAAAATTATAAAATACTAAAGAGTAAATTTCTTCAATAACATCGCCATTGGATTAACCACGGCCTCCAGACATTTTCGGAATATCCTGCAACTCTTTTGGACGGTATCCCTATTTAAGTTGGTGAAAGCTGCCATAATCTTTGCCTTCAGTTCATCTTTGGAGTTTTGTCAACTGTGCCCCACACATAATAAACAAGGAGCTTGCAATTTGGGGAGTTGAGTGGCGAGATGTAAGGGGTAATGCGGTCGCAGAAGTTATCTGATAGTAAAAACTGGTTTTTCCTGCTTAAGTTGCATGGTGCAGAGTCCTGTTGCCAGACATAGGTCTTTCCCGCAGCGACCTTCTTGCCCCATGACAACACTATCTCCCCAAGGCACTTGATGTAGGCCTCCATATTGAATCTGAGGCCCTGTGGTAAGATGAATTGAGGCATAACTTCGCCATCACTGTGATCACTCCAAATACCATGATATTGACGGGATATATCATCCAACTCTTTCTGAATCCTCTGCACTGTCCTCAAATAAACACACAAGCACTCGAAAATGTTCGTATTGGATGTTCCGGCGCGAATGCCATGCATTAAAGCATACCGTTTCGAAATTTCTGGCGTAGTGACTTGCGTCTTAGTGCTCTTTTTCTCACAAACGGTGCCCGACTGAGCTTACTGTCATATGCAGTCGACAAAATAAAAAACAATCAAGGTGTATGCGCGAAATTCTAAATATAAAATGTCGGCAATTTGCCTATTGCACATTCCGTGTGTGTGTGTGTGTGTGTGTGTGTGTGTGTGTGTGTGTGTGTGTGTGTGTGTGTGTGTGTGTGTGTGTGTGTGTGTGTGTATGTTAACTATTTACAGATAGTGTATCAATAAAGGGACAAAATGCATAAAGATACAAAGGGAAAAATTATTCATAGCCGACGCGTTTCGTCCTTTGGGAAACTTTATCAAGATAAAAAATAAAGTCTCTCATAGGACGTAACGTGTCGGCGATGAACAGTTTATCCTCTTGTCTTTTTTATTCATATATATATATATATATATATATATATATATATATATATAAATTAAAACAGTCTTCCTTTCTCTCTCTCTCTCTCTCTATATATATATATATACGTATATATATATATATATATATATATACGTATATATATATATATATATATATATATATACGTATATATATATATATATATATATATATATAAGATAATGTTATATTTTTAATATATTTTATATCTAGAACAGTTTTGAAAGAATGTATGTGTGTTCGTGTATGAATGTGTGTGGGGGGGGGGGGTTAAAGCAGTTTCTCTCCAAAATGTTTGAGAAAACAATTTCTTACAAGTGCGCCCCACTTTTTAATTTAATCATTTTCAATTATGTATCACGGCATATCACATTATGGTTTGCATTTTTAAAGATAACTCCTTGAAAAATAATAATGGAAAAAAGGAATATTCAGAGCTCACAGGGAAAGTCAATACGGTGGCCTTAGTCTGAAATTTTATTAAAATCAAGTGAAAAAAATTGGGCTTTTTTTATCAACTGTTTAATTTTATTTAGTAAATTTATATTCCAGTACAACTGCATGTTTTAAAATTTTCCTTGACATTTTTTAAATTTTTTGTATATAACATCGATTTAATAAATTATTATTTTTAAAATTCTTTATTTATTCTTTCAAAAACGAATCTGGAATTTTGTTTTTTAAAACTTTATATCCCTTTACATCTAAATATACATAGATATTGGGAAAATCGTCTCTTCAACTACTAATTAAATAATTTTAAAAATATTACGTGACTGTTGACTGGATCTTCATTTTCGATTTTCAGATTGTCATCATTCTCGTACGAAAGAACAAACAAACGTTAAAAATGCTTTATTTTGAGAAGGCGATGGGGATTGGTCAATTGCAAAAAATGACCCAAGAAATGATTATTTAAATAAGGATTTTTTTTTTTACGTTAAACTAATTTAGCAGGTAATGCATTGATTTTTCTTGTCTGCATTTCAAACAACTGAAATATACAGGGTGTCCCCAAAGTCACGCAACAATTGTCAGAAAACGTACACTTGTGAAATAGCAATCAGAAGAAATTTTCATCAATTACACCAATAAAATTCCTTTATATATTTTCACATAGCGATATTATTTCATTTGGTAAATAAAAAATAAAGTTTACAAAGTGTTCCGATGGTAGTGTTATTTTGGGATACTCTTGCACTTCCTTTTAAAACTCTCCAATATTTCACTTGTGTTTAAGCTATAAGATTTTTATTTTTTCTATATGGAATATAAAATAATTTGCTTCCTAAATTTTTCACAGTGAAAATTTGATCTCTTCAAAAACCGTTTCCACATATTTTTTATAATCATTTCACCCCAAGCGAGGCAGGAATTCCACTGGTGCACAGAGAGTTACAATGAGAAAATAAAAAAAGGTGCAGGTGATGTCGAAGAAAAGATAAGAGATGAATGAGAATCAAGGAGATAGAAGATGGCAATTGACGTTGCATTAAAACTTTTGGAGGTTGTAGATATCAGGCAAGTAAACAAATAGAAGAGAGTCCCACAAAATTGAAATGCGAAAAAAGAAACTATTAGAGTAGAAGAGGTAGTTACATTTAACTATTTCAGTAGTAAAAAAAAATGAGACCTTGATGCCAATCTAGTCAGTCAGTTAAGTGCCATACGTGATACACGCTTTGGGCAATCATGTCCCGAAAGAAATATGACTGACTGGTCAGAAAATTTTTTTGCATTAGGTTTCCATTACTTTCTGCAGTAGAGTGGTTGCTAACCAAGGCTGTAGAACCCAATCTCTCTTGCTATTTAACCCATAGCTGGAGGGAGAAGAGAATGATTACCTTTCCTTTCATAAGTGAATACAACAATTTCAACTAGGAATTCAAATTCTGTTGCATTCACATTTAGTAGAACAGGTAAATACATGTGGTCGGGGTACCAGGGGAAAAACATACAAAAAAATCATTTTATTACTTAAGACTAAAAAATAGCGATAGTATTTTTTCTATATTCTTTACAATCATTATTTCATGTAACAGACTGTTTTCATTGTTTTATTTTTTTTTTTAAATCGTGATGATCAACAACAATAAATCACAGAAAAATAATTAGTTTGTAGAAAATAAAATATTGATTTTTTTGCAGATCAATAATAAACTTACTAACAGAATTAATCCAATTTAGATTTCTCAAAACGAACTTGTGTTACTGACGCTAGCCAATAAAAAAAATATCATAACATCCACATAAGCTATAAAAATACATTTTTAAATGGTTTTGAACAAAATTTGAGATTTATTACGTAGTTAAATCGAGTGAAGACTATATTAACAATTTCCCATAAGATTGTCTAAATGTCACGATTATTTTTATATTTAATAGGTTTTTTTGTTTTTTTTTCAATGACTAATTTTCTGTCAGTGACAGCCATTGTTGATTTTGCCGAGTCAAGCAAAAATTTTAATTCAAACGTAACTTCCACTTTTCAGTATAAATTTTCGATATCTGATTTTAAAATGAAATTTTTTAAATGAAGAAACATTCTTGAAGATTTCATTTTAGATTTAATTAAAACTTAATGATTAAATTTATTATTTCCATTAAGTAAAAATTTCTGGTGTATTTCAGATAGAAATTATATAGATTTGAATTCACATTTAATATTGATTTCTTAAATTTTCTTAAAAACGGCCATTTTTTTTTAATTTTAAGAAATTTGTAAACAAACAAAAATTTATCGATTTTAAAAATATTTTAAAAGATTTCTGTAGGTACCTCGACAAAATCGCTGAAAAAACAGCATAGTCAGAAGGGAAAAGGTCCCAAACTAAATAAAAACAAAGTTCTATCGGCAAAAAGTTTATATTACCATTAAGAGGACAGAAGAAAGCATTTTTTAAATATTTTTAAATTTTTTTAATTATTTCTAACACGTTTGAAATTGTTGTAGAAATCTTTATTTATTACGTAAGTGCGATATCCAAATTGCCGCTATTTTATTAAGTAAACAAACGTAATTGTTACGCAATGCACTTTTTTGGGCCGTGAAAGACACATTAATTTGGAAATTCTTGCATAAATCAAATAATGGTTGGATTTTGATGAAAACTTCAGGACTTATTTATAATTGACTGAAATCTATTTTGATTGCATTATTTTTAGAAAATATTGGTAAAAATATTTTTTTTAAGTATGTTACCCCCCACCAATTAAATTCCAGAAATGTGTAACAATTCGACCACGGGCCACTCTAAAACTAATATAAAAAAATTCAGGAGTCATTGGGGAATGCTGATTCACTGTTTTTTTTTTTTGTTTTTTTTTCTTCAATAGTCCCCGTCTTTCTAAAAAGTAGGTCCGAATTGCGAAAAATGCAATAACTATGCCAATTTTTATGTGGATAAACTTCTGATATGAACAACATAAATTAAGCATATCATAGTCTGAAAAGAAAAAAAAATTCAATGACTAATTAATTTTTACAATAGTTATGTTCATTTGTTTTCATTTTTTTAATTATATATAAAAATTATATATAAAAAGTTTTAAAATTATTGTTAAATTTCTTCCTCTAACGGGCCGGCTAGGGTATGTAATTAATGCATGAAGACTCCAATTACTAATCGAAAATTTAAAAGCATAATACAAATAATTGACCCCGTCAATTTTTAAAATAATTAAAAACATTTTAATTGTGTGCATTTTGATTGCCCGTATTTTATTTGTACGGGGGCCCGTACGTGATATTTAGCATTAAAAGGTCACGTGATTCAAGGATTGTCTTCTCTTACATAATAAATTACATTCATATGTTTTTGTCGCCTTCGGGCCCCACTTCCGCTTGTCATTAAATCTTTCAACACTTGAGACCAGCTGTCAGGCTCCGGCTACCTAATCTGATAACAAATTACAGGGAATTTTTCTGACAGTAAGCAAGCACAATGTTTGAAATCAGATAAAGGTAAGTTTTAATTTAAAAAATTGACTTCAATAACGTGTCAGCGACGTATATTTTATTTTTGCCAGATTTTTAAAACAGGATGGTGGCTACTGTTTTGAAATTTGTCAATCAATCAAAAAATGGCGGTACTTTTAAATTTTTTTTTTAATCTGAAAATTTTTAGATTCCAATCAATATAATTTCGCTTTAAAATACGCCAGTGTATTTTGTTTACTGGAATTGCTAAATTTAATCTCTTGACTTTCAATTAAAGCTAATTTTAAAGCTTGAAGATAACTTATTTATTGTTAAAATTTAAATTTAAATTTAGGTGTAGAAAAATGAGTCGATGTACCTAGATTTCTGATACTTTATTTTAGTAAAATTAGAAAATTGAAAGTTAAATTAAGCTGATTTAAAAAAAAATATTACTTACTTATAGCATAAAAAAGTAATATACAACAAATTATTAACGATTCGTCGTGTTCATCTGATCGAAGGTTTGACGGATTCTTAACTGATTTGGCGATGACAGGTTGTACGCATGCCCCAAACCGACAATTTTCATAAATCTAAGTGAAAGGACAAAACTCTTAAATTACGTAACCGTTTCATAATAATGGCAATTTCAGTGTACCATACATGAAAGTAAGGTATAAATATAATAAATTAAAAATTGTTTTAAAAATAAATAGCGTAACTACGTTTATTAATCTTTGCAACTTTGGACGCGTAAATTTCGTTTCCAATTAATTACTATATCACATCAAATAATTACCCTAATACAGAACTCATTATAATTAAAATGCAAAAAAAAAATGAAAAATTCTTGTAAAAATTTATTGTTCATCAGAAAAAAATTATTTCTTCAGATAATAATGTCCTTAATATTACTTATTTACAAAAACAATTAAAATATTTTCTAAATAAGTAATGTCATAGTTTTATTGGGTTCATTATTTTTCAATTCAGAGCAGGTTTCCAGTTAAATAGTACAAATTTGAAAAACAAGTAGGTGATTTGCAATCTCCAATGACTCCGACTTTTAACAAAAAAAAAATTAATTTTAATAAACCTGAAAGTTCTGTGCGAAATTTAATGAAATTAAGTGGAGGGTAACACATTAAAAAAAAAAAAAGGTTTTTACCAATAGTTTCTAAAAAAATCATTTCAAAAATAATTTCATTCATTTGTGAATAAGTTTTAAAAATTTCATTAAAATCGGACAATTATTTGATTTGTACAAGAATTTTCAAATTAATGTGTTTTCAACAGAAAAATGCACAAAAAATCAATGTTAAACTTTGTAGAAGGCGATGACGTAAACAAAACAAGCATACTTACGAAAATTTCGAACGTGTTAGAAAGGATTAAAAAACATTTTAAAAATAATTTTAAAATTCTTTGAGCTTTCCTGTTAATAATATCAACATTTTGACGATAAACTTTATTTTCGTTAAGTTTGTGATATTTTGCATTACGCTATGCTGTTTTTTTCCCCCGTGAATTAGTGGAGGTACCTACATAAGTGTTGTTTTCTTTCTTTGCAAAGCGCAAATTTGGGTTCTTATGTCTGTCGTGTAAGAAAAATCATTAGAACTCATTTATAAATATTTAATTAATATTTTTCAACAAGTTATGAAATGTTTTGCTGGTATCCTCTCTATTGTAACAAAGACTGTTGTGTATTTATTTGTAAACGAGACCCGTGCCGTCATGACGGCAAAATATCTATATCAATATGCCTTCTAAAATGACGGCAACATATATATACATACTATTGAGTAACTTACATTAAGGCATGAAAAGAAAATAATAATGAACCACCCCGAGTGTGACAGGATATATATATATATATATATATATATATATATATATATATATATATATATTAGTCACCCACATACAAGTCTGTTTCGCTGTATCACAGCTCACCAGTGTGGCTAGACACATTTTGAGTATATATATATATATATATATATATATATATATATATATATATCCTTTCTATTATAATAAAGACCGCTATATATATATATATATATATATATATATATATATATATGCATGTATGTATGTATGTATGTATAAAACCATAATTGGTATTGATTAATATTAATTATAAAGTAAGGTTAATAACCATACTTTGTAAGGTTAATAACCATAATTAGAGTAAGGTCAATAACCATAACCATAACCATAATAGGATGAATCATATATTGACTAGTTATGAAAATAGAAATGTAAAATTAAAAATTCAATAGCGAAAAGGATTTCCAAACAAAAATTTTAAATTTTAAATTTAATAGAGAAAACGGTTTCCAAACAATGATCTAATTAAAAATCACAAATTTAAAATTTAATACAAAAAACATATTCCCTAAATTCAAAGTTAAGATTGAACATGGAAACTTACATTGATTGTAAAGACTCTGCTTAAATAAAAAATAAATAAAAAATACGGTCAATAGACTTATTCACCTATCACGCTAACCCCCACCAACACCTCTAACTAAACACTCTCTCCAAAAGTTTCCAACTGTCAACGAAATATCACCCTTTCACTAAACCCAACACCTCTAACAAAACTAAATAAATATAAAGGAAAAGGATTTCCAGTATTTTACGCATCGCCTGATGAGGCATTGAGGCTTCAATGCTGAAACGAACGTATCTTCGTAGCGATTATATATGGAAAAATTATGTACATGTTCTAAAATATATATATATATAATTCATATTCCAAGTGCGATGCCACTTCCGGTAGCCATGTAGCTATCTCCGTTAAATTTGACGCTTTAAGTTATTTGTTCACTACTGTTTTAGCATGGTACTGAACGTACAACTCTTTGGGTTATTTTTGTGACATATGAACCTTGTTTTATAAGTCCCAGAAATTCATACACTGATGTTCTCAAGGACACATGGCCCAACGGATATAGGCGTTGGTAATTTCAAGTGACCTGAAGAAGGGCAAAGTGTACGTCGTAAACATGGCAATAAAGATCAGCACGATAGTCATAACAATGTAAATAATGTAAATACTTCTTCATCTCAGAAGTACAAACAAATACTTAATCCATTTCTTAATATATATATATATATATATATATATATTATTCATTTGTAAACGAGTTATTGCGAGACCTAGGTTTCTACCATGTGGTGTCTTCAGGCGATTCGCAATAACTGATTATACCGTTTATTTTTTTTTTTTTTTTACACGTAATGGTGATTTTTTAACGTTACGTGAGCTTTCTTTAAAAAAACGGTAAAAGAAAAACGGTATAATCAGTTATTACAAATCCCCTGAAAACACCGCATAATAGAAACGTAGGTCACGTAATAACTCGTTTACAAATGAAAAAAATTCAAAAGCTTTACAATATAATTGTATTAAACACTTTTTAATACAACTGTTTACTGTTCTAATTTTATTATGACAAAAAACTAAGTAATTAGACAATATATATATATATATATATGTGTGTGTGTGTGTGTGTGTGTGTGTGTGTGTGTGTGTGTGTGTGTATAAACTACTCAGTAATCTTCACAAATTAAAATATTTTAAGTATTCTAATACTTTATTGAATTTTAGGTAATTTTGCTTTATATCTGCGTTTACTTGTTGAGGGAATGTTAAAAAATAACCAAAAAAGTTTAAGTTGACTATTGTTATCGCTCTCATTTTATGATAATGTCGTGTATAGACGTCCGTAAAACTGGTACGATTATGCAAAGGCCAAACGTTCAAATGCAGGAGGTTGTTCGATTGTAGTAAGCTTTTCTGTTTATGGTTAGTAAATACAATTTTTTATTTAATAACAATTTCATATGACATTTAAAAATTAATGCACACTTTAAAATTTTACAAATGATTATGATTAAACTTTTTTTAAATTTAAAAAAATTAAAAACATTCTTATACAAATTCATTATTCATAGAAAAATGTGTGTGTGTTTTTTCATGAAAATAGTGTTTATCATATATTTCACTAATAAAAGCATTTAAAAATTTTCTAATTAAATAATGTCTTAGTTTTATTGCATTTATTTTTACTTCAGAGCAAGTTTTCTGCAACTTGTGGTCCAGTTTTATAAAAACATTTGATCATTTAAATTGTACAAGGATTTGTCTGTTTCTCTAATATAAACATTAAGAGGTGCAAAAATAAAATTGAATAAGAGTTGGTGATGATGAGGTAACATGTGCGAATATATATATATATATATATATATATATATATATATATATACACACAGACACAGACACACACACACACAGACACACACACACACACACACATATATATATATATATATATATATATATATATATATATATCCAACATTTCAGTTGTGAATAAGTGCTAAACGTTTCATTTAAATCCTAGAATTTTCTGAGTTTTTCAAGAATTTCCAAATCAGTGAATTTTTATACACAGACGATCAAATTTCCCATACAAATGTATGAGCCTACGTTGACGCCAGAAGAAAAAAATGACCAAAAGTTTCTAAAAGGGATTAAAAAACTATTTTTTACATAAAAAGTTCTTTTGATCTCTTATTAATAACATAAATATCTAACGATAAAACTATATTTTTATAAGTTTGAGGCACTTCTTCATTATGTGTGCTCATTTTTTAACGAATCTTTCAAATTAACTAACATCAGATATTTATGTTATATATATATATATATATCCTCTCTATTATGATAAAGACCGTTGTGTATTTATTTGAGTGTTTATATATATATATATATACCAAATGAATAAGGAACGAAGAAAATATAAATAACGTTCAAAACATTAATTTAAAACAGTGCTCAGTATAGAAAAAATAGTGCTACGAATATTTATTTTAAATTATAATTTAGCACATGTTCAAATTACAATCTACTATAAAGTGTACATTTTGTTTCGACATTGAAGGGACAATGTCTCATCAGGTGGCAAACGTTATTTTTTGAAGGGAGATGGAAAATTCGCTTCATTATATTGGTAAATTTTTGTGTGTGCGGATAAAGTGGGGAGTGAAAATGAGAAACCAGAATGGAGGAACGTAAAAAAGGCATTGAGGGAATAAAGAACAAAAGGAGGAAAACGGGAGAGAAAAAACTAAAAGGCACATAGCGAAAGGCTGAAAGAAACGGCGCCAGGTTTAAAAGTAGAAAATAAATATAGTCATATACAACCTTTGATGACCCTGCGTTTTGGTTCAACAAAGAGGAAGAAGTAAGAAAACGCATAAAGGGGGAATGAAGTGCGAGTAAATGGGCATATGTTCTAAATAATAATTTAATATATATATATATATATATATATATATATAGAGAGAGAGAGAGAGAGGGGGGGGAAACTCAACTCATCATTTAGATTGGCTATAAATTATAATTCATTTCTATGAGCTAAATTAGCTCCTTTCATCAGATCACACTATATTCGTTCCATTCGGTATAAATATTTTCCTGGAATAAACATTTCTTTAAAATGGAATGGAAAACGAGTAACGGGAAAATATTTATACCGAATGGAACTAATATAGTGTGATCTGATGAAAGGAAGCAATTTAGCTCTTAGAAATTAATTATAATTTATAACCAATGTAAATGATGTGTTGAGTTTTCATTTATAAATATCATACTGCTCTTGGTAACATCCATTGAGGCTCTCTATACAGATATAACACTTAATATTTTATATTAAGTAGATCTTGTGGGATTGCTCCCACTATTCATGGACTTGACATATATATATATATATATATATATATATATATATATATATATATACGCTCTCACACCCTGATTGAGCACTCTGAAAGAATGGTAGGCTTTGAAAAACAGTTGCTGCTCTAGCATCTACGCATCGCTCATTCAGTAATGAATTAGGACACTCTAACTACTGGCGTATGATACATCATACGCTAAAAGTCTACCGAGCGCCCATAGCTCAGAGCTAGAATCGCCGACTGACATCAATTCTGTCTAACCGTATTGATGAGCTGTGATACAGCGAAACAGATCTGTCTGTGGATGACTATGAATATATATATATATATATATATATATATATATATATATATATGCTTCTTGTCACGTTCGGTGGTAAGGAAACAGCTAATAATCTACTCAAATATTTTTTTGCCATAGTTTTGAAGTTAATGCATTGTTAACACATTTAGTTTAGTTTATTTCCAATATTAGATGAATAAATATTACTTTTTTAAATCAGCAGAATTTTATCTTTGAAATTTTATAATAACTTTATTTTTTTTATTTCAGTCAAAACTGAATTTATACCTGAAATAATTTACGCAACCATGATTTGAACCTTTCAGTATCTTTAAGCTAGTTATAATAACTGATTTTCTATCCTTTTTCAAACGTACAGCAAGGATTTTTACGAACTTTTTTAAAAATTAGGCAACAGTTACTTTAGGATCTTAAACTCTTACATCTAGGTTTTATGATCCCAAGATGTATTTTTGGTGGGATTACATCTAGACATTATTTCTGATCTTTCATTTTTTTTTTCTTTTTGTTCTGAAAACAATATTATAGCTAATTTTTCCTCTTGGCCCAATCTGCAGCCACCACCACCGTTTTAAGGTTTGGCTTTTTTTTTTATTATACTCCATGTTATATCAGGATATTTCCATCTTTTTTTTTTAATTTCCACACGTGGTTAGCTAGTTTGATACAATTTTTAACGTTTTCCAGCTTGGATATAGATTTGTGGTTATTCCATCTGTTTTTAAAAATACCTTTTGTAACACCCAAATATGTTTTCCTTTGTTCATCAATATCATGTACTTCTGCTTTGTTAACATCTTCTGTTTTACAAAGTCCGTGAAGTGGGCATTTGTTTTTGTTCCTACAGTTATATTTTTTATTAGAGATATTATGTTACACATTATTTATTTATTTATTTTTTTTTTTTTAGTTTCTGAAGTTTTGTTTTTTATGTAATTTTCTAAATTACTAGTACAGCTATAACTTAATTCAATTGAATTTTTATTGACTCTTTCATTATATTCCGAGTTTTGGGGGGAAGTTTTTATTAATTTAAAAAAAATATTTGCTCTATTTTGGAATTTACTTCTAAATTAAACGGTGAATTGAACCAAAAATGTTTCGATTTCTAGCATTATTTTCCATTTGTTTGCTTAATTGAGGCTTGTATTCTAATTAGCCTTATGGCCACTTTCATTTAAGGCCCTTTCATAATCTTTTTTTCCTTTCATCAAAGATTGTTCCGTGAGAAGAATTTTGATAGTCTGTGTTCTATTCCCTTGGGGATGTGTTTGATTATGCTAGTAGGAGGATTAAATCTCGTGTTTACGTACTTTAAATTCTTAAAAATTGTACCAAACTAGCTAACTACATTTGGAAATTAAAATAAAATTTGGAAAAAACCTTTAATGAATATCATTTTCATGCCTTGAATGTCTGCTTCAGGGAAATGGAAAACTTTGTCAGCAGAAGGTTTTCCCGCAGTAGGCTGCCATTTCTTTCCGCGGTAGACTAGTTGCCAACCATGGCGGGAGGAAGAAGAGATGAATACATACCTTTCCCGATGTTATTTGTGCGTAAGTGAATGCAACGAATTAAACTGGAATTTGAACACGGCTCTACTGATTTCCCATTTCGAGCCGATATCCATTACAACACGACGCACATCCTCTTCAAATAATGACCTACATCCATAATGATGATTTTAAAAAGTTAAAGTTGTTACATTCAAATATTTACCGAGTCGTTAATAGAATTTCCACGAGTATTTATATTAAATAAACTAGCAAGGAGCTTATTTAATCCTGACTTTAATAATTAGAATTCATCAAAAATTAAAATAGCAAAACCGTGTCATTTTAGTAGATATATTCTAGCATTACTTATTACCATGCACGTTATATTTTTATTAGTGAATGAGTGTGTCTGGTAGATATTCCTGTTCTTTAAACAGTTCTTTATTAAAACTCTCGATGGCCAGGCCGATAGACGTCAATGTTTTAATTTATGTTGTCTTTCCAGGTATATTTCCATCTGAATGTGCACTTTGACGTGGTGCAATGTCTAGCAAGCCTGTGATGCAGTGGATATTGGCTCGGAACGCGAAATCGGGGAGCCGAGTTCGAATTCCATTTGAGATTCCTTGCATTTACTTACGCGCAAATACCGTTGGGAATGGTATTAATCTGTCTCTTCTCTCCAGTTGTGGGTTAAATAATTGGATTCTATAGCCTTGGCTGGCAACCAGTCTACCGTAGAAAGCAATGGCAATCTACTGCGAGAAAATCTTTTGTCCAGTCAGTTATGTCTCTTTCAAGACATGATCGGCCAAGTGTGTATGACACTTAACTGACTGACTGAGTGACCTCGATAATCCCTGGTCGTTCCATACTTTCGTTCTTCTAAATGTCGAAATTTATAAGTGAATTTTCCACACACACACACACACACACACACACACACACACACACATATATATATATATATATATATATATATATATATATATAACTAATAATCGTTTTTCCCCTTGTCTCTTTATTCATTCTGTTCCTTCACAAATAAAGTCTATCTGAAAATAATTTATACTTATATATGTAGTGCGATGGATGAGTTGTCGGCTAAATTAATTAAAAATGAAAATAATACTGATATCTCATTTTAACAGATATATTTACCAAAATTACACCAAAATATATTGAAATACTAAAGATTAAATTTATTTAATAACATCTCCATTGACTTCAACCATAGTGACAACTTTGTAATCTACTGCATCTCTTCTGGACGGTCTCCTTGTTTAAGATGGTGAATGTTGCCATAATTATTGCCTTCAGTTTATCATTGTTGTTACAAAAAGATTTGTTTGTTTCTCAATCAACTGTGCCCACACATAATAATAAAGTGGGTCATAGTCTGGAGGGTCAGGTGGAGTGATGTAAGGGGTGATGTGGTAGCAAAAATTGTTTGACAGCCATGACTTAGTTCTTCTGCTTGTGCAGCATGATGCAGAGCCCTGTTTTCAGACATGGATTGTTTCACCCTCTTAACCCAGAACGGCACTACCTCTTCAAGGCACTTGATGTCGTCTTTCATGTTGAGTGTGAGGCCCTACGGAAAGATGAATGGAGGCATAACGTTGCAATCACTTAATATTAACTGAATATATCATCCAAATCTTTTCAAATCATCTGTACTAACCTGATTGACGCACAAAACATTGAAATGTGCGCATTGGGGCTTTCAGCTTGAATGACATGCAGCACAGCATGCTATTTCCAAGAGTCTGGGGGAGTGAATTGCGTCAGGGTGCTCTTTTTCTCATATACTGTGCCCAATTTATATTAATATAATGGGCAGTCGAAAAAGTCAAAAACAAAGAACATGCATGCGCAAAATTAAAAACATACAATGGTATCAATTTACTCTTCCTACTATATATATATATATATAAAAAACTTAAATTTAGTGAATCGAGGCAGCAAATAATTTTCTAAACATATACTGTTAACAGCTTTGAGTAAATCTTTTAAGCCTACCTGTGTAGTAATATGGTTGTCTTGTTCGAGTTGAAGTATTTGTTGATATAAAGCTTCAATTTCCATTTGTTTAAACATTGTTTAAAAGATTTACTGAAAGCAGTTTAGAGTATATGTTTAGAAAATTATTTGCTCCCTCGATACACTAAATTTAAGTTACATGATGCCGCAGCATTAAATGATCCTAATACCAAGAAATATATATATATATATATATATATATATATATATATATATATATCCAAATTAATAAGGAATGAAGAAAATATTTACAAAGTTCAAAACATTAATTTAAAATGGTGCTCAATATAAAATTAGAGCAAGGAATATTTATTATAAATTATATTTTAGAACAATCTACGACAAAATTGTACATTTTGTTTCGACATGAACCATCATTACTAACTACCTGATGAGACATTGTTCTTTCAATGTCGAAACAGAAGGTACAATTTTGTAGTAGATGACAGTTTGTACATGTTCTAAAGTATAATTAATTTATAATGTATATATATATATATATATATATATATATATATATATATATTGCCGTTATGCCCACATTACTCTATGACCTTGTGTTACACTCTAAAGCGACGTAGGCGCTCTTAAAATTTCAATTAACAACAGTAACTCCGAATACAGCCATATTCGGGACTTTTAACATGTAGAATTCTTAAGTACAGTATAGAATAAGGTATACTAGGAACAATCTTTATTTCATCTTATATTTTTCTGGTGTGTGTGTGTGTGTGTGTGTGTGTGTGTGTGTGTGTGTGTGTGTGTGTGTGTGTGTGTGTGTGTTGCTTCATGTAAGACAAGTTTAAGTTACTTAAAATTATATCAAAATTGAGTACGATTGCATATAAATGATTTGCTTATCAAAAAAAGAAAATAATATTAGAAAACGTGTACTCTGGTGAGAGGCAAAAATACCGGACGGAAATAATGGTGTCGCTTTTGACGGGTACTATGCTAGTTTAAAATAAAGCATAAGCAACAATTTAAAGATGAAAGAAGAGACAATGGCGCCATGGAAAAATGTCGCGAATGGACAAAGAAGAACAGAATGCGGGAATAAATGAAGGAAAATTTGAACTACGCACTTACAGAGAAAGGAACGAAAAACAAGACAACAGCGAAAAGAAACGAATGAAAATTTGATTATCGAGAAAATAATGAGGAAAGAACGAGACGCTGAAAGAAGGAATGTGAAAAAACCACAAAAATAAAGAAACAGAATGAAACGAAATTGAGGAGACAAAAAGAGAGAAACTTATAGTAATGTGTTGATGGGAGGAGAAAGCTTACATGAAGGTGTGGTAGATTAATGAAGAACAAATAGTGGCTGTCTGAATGCGTGCGGTAGACAAAAACAAACAAAACAAAGAAAAACAAAGAAAATCATTGAAATAAATAAATAAAGATACGCCAATTTTAAACATACAGATGCCCACACAAGCCAACCACAAACGAACAAACGATATCATGAAAAAAAAAATAACACATTTTCCCTTTTCTTTGCTCTTTTATTTCTCTCTTTCTATATCTGCCACCCCTCTTATTTTTCACTCTCTCTTCGCCATTCCACTCCCACTATTTCCCTATACCTCTTTTCTGTCCCTCTCTTTTTCTCTCTTTCTTTATTGCCTTTCCCCTTCTCTCTCCCTCCCATTTTCTCTTTTGTTTCTTTCTATATTTCCTTCTCCTTTTCTCTATTCTGTCTCGTTTCCTCTCACTCTTTTTATTTTCCCTCTCACTCTTTTTTCTTTCTTTCTCTAACTCTACTCCCTTTCCCTTTCTACTTTTTCCCTCTCTCCCTCCCTCTCTCTTCTCTCTTTTTCTTTGATTTCCTCCTCTTTCCGTCTTCATTTTCCAATTCCACTCCTTTTACTTCTACCTCTTTTTATCTCTTTGCATTGCTCCTCACCTATCCCACTCTCTGTCCTTCTGTATTTTCTCTCTCTTTCTTTCTCTCTTACCCTGTTCGTCTATTTTCCTTTGCCTCTCTCTTTTCTTCTCATTTCTCTCTTTGTCTTTTTTCCTATCTCTCTCTCTCTCTCTCTTTCTCACTCTCTCGTTCTCTCTTTCCTCCCTCTATTGCTCCTCGCCTATCCCAATCCCTTTCCTTCTGTATTTTCTCTCTCTTTCTCTCTTACCCTGTTTGTCTATTTTCCTTTACCTCTCTCTTTTCTCCTCATTTCTCTCTTTCTCTTTTCTTCCCATCTCTTTCTCTCTCTCTCTTTCTCACTCTCTCGTTCTCTCTTTCCTCCCATCTATTGCTCCTCGCCTATCCCACTCTCTTTCCTTCTGTATTTTTCTCTCTTTCTTTCTCTCTTACCCTGTTCGTCTATTTTCCTTTGCCTCTCTCTTTTCTTCTCATTTCTCTCTTTCTCTCTTTCTCTTTTCTTACCATTTCTCTCTCTCTCCTTCTCTCTCTCTCTCTTTCTCACTCTCTCGTTCTCTCTTTTCTCCCATCTCTCCTTCACCATTGTTTAATTCGACCTTTTTTTTTGCATATTCTCAGCAGCACACCTACACCTCAACTAAATACGAGCTAGCGTTACATCGCATTAAAAACAATAACGGAGAAACGCCAAATATGCCCGTCCGGAAAATCACTTATTTGGCTACTCACTTCCACGGCTCAGGGGTCACGCGAACGAGCCACGTGGGCCCGATTCCCTAAGACCTGCATATTCTCAACCAATCTGAAGTTGAAACACGAGAACAGATATACAAACAACTACGTGGATTGTAGTTACAGTCCAATCGGGTATAATAACATGAAACTCTGATAGGATTTTCTCCGCCCTTTTATTTCCTTCTTCTTTTTCTTCTTCTTCTTCTCATCATCATTACCATCAGCAGCAGCATTATTAGTATGATTATTATTTGAGAGACCGACTTTTTTTTTTTTTTAATAAATACGGCTAACGCTTTTACAAGATGAGCCATCGTCCTAACCGCTCTAGACAGTACCATAACAAACGCGTTGAAATTATTATTTTATTTCATTTTATTTTTTTACAGTAAGGTTCACCCTTTAAAAGGCCACTCGAGGCAGAGGGTTACATGTTAGGAGGCAATTTGTGCGAATACTAGAAGACAACGATTAAACTTAGACTTGAACAGGTTAAGATTGTAGTAATCGGGGATTGGGAATCGGTTCCACAGAGCAGTGGTTCGCGGGAATAAGCGGTTAGATTGGTACTCATTTCTCACAGATGGAATATAGAGGGAATGTTGATGGTTTACTACTAAGTGATATGGCGTGTCCTTGCCGTGAAGGCTTGAATTGGCAGAACCGGGGAATGTAGTTCGTCCGAATACTTTCCGTGGAAGTAGCGATAAAGCAACGAGGAGACTTGCCAAATCCCGCCTGTGGGATAGAATTGGAGGGCGTTACTTGCAAATATTTATAAGTTTAGAGGAACAAAGAGATTCTCTGCAGGTTCTTTCCTCATTCTGATATTTTTTTTTTTTTTGTTTCACACTTTTCCAGTGACCATTGCTGAAAACCAAAAAACTGAATGTCTCTTCGAATCGCCTCCTGAATACGGTGTCGCCTTAGTTTTCCCTTTAGTTCCCTAATTATATCAATTTATTGCCTGGTTCTTTGGAAACATTTTCGGTGTTTTAAGGATATATATACTAATATGACAGAGATTTCTGGTGACCAAAGCTGTGGAGAAACAGACTAGAAATTTCCTTTTCAATTCCTTAGGGATTTCACCAACTGTGCTATGATTTGAACCGTCTCAGTTTTATTTTTATCGGATTTCTCATTCTTTTAATAATTTTGAAATAACTTTTTCCATATCTTCATCTATACTGTCAGTCAGTTAAGTGCCATACGTGATACACGCTTGGGCGATCATGTCTCGAAAGAGACATGACTGACTGGGCAGAAGATTATCCCGCAGTAGGTTGCCATTGCTTTCTACGGTAGACTGGTTGCCAACCAAGGCTAAAGAACCCAATCTGTCCTGTTATTTGATCCATAACTGAAAGGAAGAGACGGATTAATACCTTTCCCAAGGGTATTTGCGCGTAAGTGAATACAATGGATTCAACTGGAATTCGAACTCGGATCCCCGTTCCGAGCCGATATCCACCGTACCACAATGCACATCTATACTGTACAGTTTTAAAAAATGAAATAGAATGATGACAAAATAGGATAGAAAGAAAGAAAGAAAGAAAGAAAGAAAGAAAGAAAGAAAGAATAAATAAATAAATAAGTAAAGAACAAATAGGAGAATGGTGTTTTTAATATAACATGTTTCACTTTTAACAAGCTTCTTCAGAGATTTATTAAAGACGAATGATTTTTTTTTAAAAATTCAAGAGACAGTATGTTGATTGAGGTATAGTTTCATTGGTCATATATATGTCACATGTGGTAAAGCAATGGATGAATATTAAATGACTGAACCCTTTATTTGCATAAGATCTGTCCGCCTTCAATGCGTTAACCTTCTATAATTCGCTGGTCGACGTGTTCTGTTAGTCGTAACGGTATTTGTTATTATTACTAGACAATTAGATAGACGTGAGTTTTATTTAGTTTCGTTTATCTTTGGTGCAAGAGTTGTCATGTTTTGGTATCATATTGTAAGGATCGTTCTTTTTTTTTTTTTCTTATGTTTATGGACGACCAAATAACAACAATAATCATTAACTTATAAACCTAAATGCAACTGAAGCTAAATTTTGAATTTAATGAATGTGAAAGTAGAAAGAAATTGATGGAACTGAAGTCGCTTAAAGAGCATCTGATTACTTGATCACTAATGCTGAAATGTTTTGCGAAACGGAATGATAATATCCTACGCAATTCAAAGGGATGCACGTTGTGGTGCAGTGGGTATCGGCTCGGAACGAACAATCGGGGAGCGGAGTTCGAATTCCAATTTAATTCATTGCATTCACTTACGCGCAAATACCCTTGGGAAAGGTATTAATCTGTCTGTTCCTTCCAGTTATGGATCAAATAAAAGGACAGATTGGGTTCTATAGCCTTGGCTGGCAACCAGTCAACCGCAGAAAGCAATAGCAACCTACTGCGGGATAATCCTCTGCCCAGTTAGTCATGTCTCTTTCGAGACATGATCGCCCAAGTGTGTATCACGTATGGCACTTAACTGACTGAATTTTTGACTAATTGGCAGAAGGCTCATCACGTGTCTTTTTAGTAAGTCGCATTTGAAGACGACGCTTTTGAGCACTCCCACCAACACTAGAGTCGCAAGGTTTAATCTATTTAGTACAAGGTAGTCTGTTGAAGACTAATAAATATGATTTTTTTTCTATCTACAGCCGGAAGAAGCCAAAAACGCACTCAGAATTGTCAGACTGAAACTGCGACTCCACGTTGTAAAATAGAAAAAAAAATCACATTAACAATAAGAATATATTATTCAAGGGAGTAACTTTTTACATTTCTTCGGATCAAGTCACTTGATCAAGGACACATGGCCTAGTGAATAAAACCGTTGGTTGGATCATGAATTCACGGATCTCCAATGGTTTCTTTTTTATTATCTGTGAATTACCGTGACTTCCGGGAAATATAATGGAGTTGTTTTGCGATGCTTTCTTCACGGTTTTGAAGCCAGAGTTTTCGATCACATAAACGGGCTAACACTCAAGGCTGAGAAGTAGTCTGACATGTATTTAACTCATTTATTTAACTTTTCCTGTAGTTTATATGCAGTTCTTTCTTTCCGCTTTCTTTAACTACTTACGCACGGTAATCAGCAAAAAGAGGTGTCCAAAATGCCAATTGCAAGTTGGGGATACTAAAATCAAACAGATGCAAAATTTTAAATACCTTGGAAGTGTTCTAACAGAGGACGGAAAATGCGACACTGAGATCCGAAGGCGTATAGGTATGGCCAAGGATGCAATACAAAAGCTGAGTAGAATATAAAGAGATAGGAAAATTCCAGTGGAAACAAAGAAGGGAATACTGGATTGCTATGTGATGGCTGTCCTTCAATATGGCAAAGCTGAAGGGTAGACTCGAAACAACAGAAATGTGGTTCTACAGAAGGATGCTGAGGATATGACGGACCGAGCATGTGAGCAACGATGAAGTTTTGAAACGAAAAGGAAATATTCTTAATATCAGGAAGAGACAGCTGAAATTTCGGGGACATATAATGAGGAAGGAGTGCTTGGAAAATCTAATACTCACGCGATGGATAAATGGAAAAGGAGGCAGGGGAAAGCAACACGAGACATACTTGATAGACTTGAGCAAGTCGATGACAGAGCAGGGATTGGAGAGGTATCAAGAGAAATGTGTTTAGAGCGACAAGGGAGGGGTTAAATGAAGGTCTATGATCGCCTACGTCCTGAAAGGACACGGCACATAAAGATGATGATGATCTCAGCGTAGGTATACGGCCTCCCCAGAAATAGCACAAGTTCAACCGAAAACAAATCTACAAAATGACTCAAGAATAGAACGCAAGACCAGCTTGACTAATTTTGACGGCAAACAGTCTATCACCTTTCATTTAAATATTGAACTGAGAATCTTTTGAAATAATCTGCGTGTGACAGTTTATGAGCATATTTAATGGATATGCATGTGTACAGGGTGCGATGGGTAAATTGTCAACACTTTATATTTTCAATTTCGCGCATGCGCGTTGTTTGTTTTTTATTTTGTCGACTGCACAGTATAGTAGGGTCAGTTGGGCATCGTCTGTGAGAAAACGAGTACCATGACGCAATTCAATCTGCCAGAAATTTGAAAACAGCATGCTGTTCTGCTTAGCATTCGTGCCGGAAACTATAATACGAGTTGGATAATTCTTATGGTGTTTGGAGAGATCACTAGTGATGGCGACGTTATACCCCCATTTATCTTGCCATAGGGCCTCAGACCACGACCACCGGTCTCGCTCAGACTCAACACGGGGGCCTACAACAATAACATTGAGAAACTAATGCTGCCCTGACTGAAGTGGGTAGCTACTGGAAGAACCTATGTCTGGCAACAGAATATGCCACACAATGCTCCATGCCACACAAGCAGGAGAACACAGTTATGGTTGTCAGACAATTTCTGCAGCCACATCCCCACTTACCTCTGTCCACCTAACTCTCCAGACTGCAACCCCTTTGATTATTATTTATGAGGCGCAGTTGTACAAGAAATTAACAAAACTTCTTTTAATACCAAAGATTAACTGAAAGCAAGGATTATGGCAACATCCACTAATTCAAACAAGAAAACACTCCAAAAAGATGCAGGAAATTCCTAAGTCGCCTGGAAACCGTCGTTGAACTTGAAACCAATGGCGATTTTATTGAATAAATTTACTCTTTAGTATTTCAAGATATTTTTGTGTAATTTTGGTAAATACAGTGGAACCTGTATTTATGAACACATTCACTTATGAAAAACTAGCCATACGAACAAACATTTGTCAGAAAATCCGTTTCCACTTACAAATTAATTTCGACTTACAAAATTAAGAATGGGCTTACCGCCACTGCATTTCAAATTTGATGTAAATGTACCGTAAATACTTATCTAAATATACTGATTTTATTTTGTATGCTTTATATATTATATTATTATGTATTTAGTATATAATATAATACTGTAGTATCATACAGTATGACAATACTTGTTTATACTGTATTTCTAATAAATATTTGTAGATATATTTTATACTGTATTTTTATTCGTATATTTTTGTTTTATATACAGTGTACATTATTATAATATATTTTATATACAGTACCGTATTATATTATTATACAGCACATATTTCTATACAGTTGCATCACACTACATTTGTTGTGTTTAATCTCTATGTAATGTAAAGTGTTTTTAGTTTAATATACAGTGTATAATCATTGAATGCTCAATGGATATCAATACAGTACAGTAGCGAAATGTTTAAAAAATTATAAAGTTTAATGATACATTTCATATGGTACCTTTCATCACTGCAGTTTCTTACTTTAGATTTTTCCATGCAATTACTGTACACTTATTTATTATTATTTAATATATTTACCTTATTTTTGTTTAATCTTCTAAAAAATTACTATAATTTTTTTTTTTTTTTTTTGTAACAATAATTTGGGGGATTGGAACAAAGTTAATTTCTATTATTTGAAATGGTGGAAAATTGTTTCGACATCTGAAATTTCCAGTTACATCTGGAACAGATTAAATTCATAGGTCAAGGTTTCACTATATATATATATATATATATATATATATATATATATATATATATATATATAGATATAGATATAGATATAGGAAAAATTGCTAAAAAGTTGTAAGTTAAAATGTATTTTTTGACAGTATTTATTTTTTCTATTGTTATATATATATATATATATATATATGATATTTCAGTCCGGCCTCGGCCTTTCATCAGAAACAAATGATTTTAAAATTTAAACTAGAAGCGTACGTCGCGAGAGCGTTCGTCGCGTGATGTAGAAAGCAATAGAGTTTGAATATTTTTAAACGTAAATCCGTATATATATATATATATATATATATATATATATATATATATATATATATATATATATATATCCAGGTGACCGCAGTTTTTTCTTATTTAAATTTTTCCATACAGCTACACTCTTATCATTTAATGTATAAATTTAAAGCGTAAAATGTAATATATTTACATTATTTGTGTATAATCTTTTAAAAAAACTAATTTTGCATAAAATACCATTTTTATTGGTTTTTATATTAATATTTTAGGGGTTTGCAACGAATTAATTGAATTTTTATTACGTTAATTGGGGAAAATTGTTTCAACGTACGAAATTTCAAGTTAAGAAATGAATCCACTCCTGGAATGTATTAAATTCGTAGGTTGAGGTTCCACTGTATATCTGATAAAATGAGATGTTTGTTATTTTCATTTTTGCGTAATTTAAACAATTCGACTATCGCATCTTTTATATTCCACATGAGTGACTTGCATGCGCTTGTATCATTTCATATATACACAAGTACACGAACGCACACATATACAATTCGGAATAAGACATTGGAATAATGTATTCACTGCCTAATCAGTTTGGACAACTCTGACTCTGGAGGGATTAACAAAATCATAACTTTGAAAATAAAAAAGTAATTTTTTTAACTCTAAAAAGCCAAATAATTCTTCTTTTCTTTCTTTTTTTTTTTTTGTAGAAGTATTTTAAGTGTTTCTTTGAAAGAATATACACATACGTAAACCAAAGTACACAGTTTCAATTAATTTACTTTTTTTAATCGGCATCAACCAAGCATGGCTGTAGTGTAAAGTAGGTATCTCCACTAATTCCAGTTGAATTCGTTGCAATCATATACGCGCAAATACCCTTGGGAAAGGTATTAATCCGTCTCTTCCTTCCATTTATGGGTTAAATAGCAGGACAGATTGGGTTCTATAGCCTTGGTCGGCAACCAGTCTACCGCAGAAAGCAATGGCAACCTAATGCGGGATAATCTTCTGCCCAGTCAGTCATGTCTTTTTCGAGGCATAATCGCCCAAGCGTGTATCGCGTATCGCACTTAACTGACTGATGATGATGAAAAAAGTCCCCAAACTTAATAAAAACAAACTTTATCGTCAAAATGTTTGTTATTATTAAGGAGAAAGACCAAAGTATTTTTGATTATTGTTAATCCTTTCTAACACGTTTGAAATTTTGGTTAAAAATCTTGATTTTTTGGCCTCAGCGAGGGATCAGAGCTGACTATGGAAGTTTTTTTTTTTTTTTTTTTTTTCGGTAATAAAAACCATGATTTGGAAATTCTTGCAAAATAATTGTCGGGTTTTAATAAAACTTTCAGGGCTTATTCACAAATGAATTAAATTGTTTTAGAAATGTCTCTTTTTTAGAAAATCTTATTAAAAACTTTTTTATATGTTATATCTACGCCCTCCCCCTGCACGCACGTTTATCAATTTTCATGAAATTTCGATAAAATAAATTTTGTAGATCTTAATGTTTTATTAGTCAAAAGTAGAACTCTGGAGAATTTCAATCATCAAATTCCCTCGACAAGACCCTCAGTCACTGAAAATTTGCTGAAATAAAACTTAAGACATTATTGAATTAGAAAAGCTTTTAATTACTTTTATGAATAAGATATATTATGGAGACAATTGTCTTAAGAAAGAATTTTTTGGGGATGAATAATGAATTTTTACAAGAATTGTTTTCATTCTTTAAAATTTTTATTATAATAATTTGTAAAGTTTTAAATCTTTTAAAATTTTACAATAGAATACCTAACTTTACCACCTCGTTGTTGGCGCTTGTTTAATAAAACCAGGGTGAAAAATGAAATTACTTAGTTCGGGCCCCATGTTTGAAGTGAGAAAGTAGAAAGAGATAAGATGAGGGAAGTGATTTGAATGGCGGTTTGAATAATACGGTCGAACTGAAACGGACGTGCTGCTAAAAGACAATTGAGTAAACCCTAACTCAGAAAACTTTGTTACTGAAGTAATTTTACAATACCAGCCAACTGTTGAGTATCATCAGCTTTGACTTGCTTGTAAAACTTGTATTTATTCGATATATATATATATATATATATATATCTACACTGTGTCGTTGTGGTCTTAAATCTGGTTTTCATTATATACCAATCTCTCGCGTGTCTAGGCCAGCCTCATCAAGTGACAACAACCAATCCTGCTTTGGCTGATCCGAGAACAACAACACAACGTGGGCCGAATCGACCGAAGGTCAGGAAGGTTGGCTGGACTCAGCCAGGGGTCGTGTTATACATGCACGATATTATCAGAAAACAAGAGTGGTAACTAGAGTAAATTTGCAACCGAAGAACCGAAAATTCAATAAAACATTTGATTACGAAGAACATTTTTCTAAATTTTTGAAGACTACTGGGTAATTAAAAAATTATATAAAAAGGCACTCACGTTACATTCCTCAAGTAATTTTACAGATATATCCACTGTATAAAAAAATTAACAAAACTTTGTTCTATCAGTCAAGCTTTCAACCGGCCAATGCCTTAAATAAGCAGCTACCACCTTGTCTGCAATATTTTAACTTAAAGTAAGTAATATTTGTCATAAATCAGATTAATTAAACTTTAAATCAGCTAATATAACTCAAATAAAATTTCAGAAAAGTATATTTTATTTTTGAAAGATTCTTTTAATAAATAAAATTATATCGTGAAGACGAATGGCTAAAAAGGGCGCAAAAATCAGCAATTTTAAAACAAAAACTCTTTCCAGTCGAGTTAAATTAGGTTTAAATACAGAAAAAGTATTTTGTTTATTCAAATATTAAATTTAATTTATAAGCTTGAAAATATAACCAAACTAAAAGCTTCAAAGAAGAGTTTTCGTTTTTTCTTTTATTCGTTTTGAAACCTTAGCTATCATGATGTTTCAGTGGAAGTACCTAAATAAATGTACCCTTATATTGAATAAACGAATCTGTTCAACGAATAAATCATCTTTTATTTTGAATAATGGTCTTTTCTTTTTTAATCAACGTATCTTTAATTTGAATAACGGTATCTCTCTCGCTTAGCCACAGGTACCGAACAAGTTAAAATAAATAAATAAATAAATACAAACATCAGAAATAAATGTAAAGAATAGAAAGAAATAATGACATAAAAGGGGATTAATCTTTTGCGATTACACCGAAATGAAACCCGAGCCCAGCAGAACTACAAACTGGCACGAGAAAGCCAAGTTATGTCCGAACACTAATCCACTTTCTTTTCTCCTAACCTCTACCCCAACTGCTCATCCAATTCTGGTCAAAAATCAAGTACTATTTCTGGTCAAATGGTCACGGACAGGCAAATCCTAGTAGCTCGAATCGAACTCTGTGTGATCAATCGGAAGCTGTGACACGTAGACAAACAGTAAACGCCAAGGCAAATATGTGTCGAATGGTTTGCATTTGTTTATACAATGGAAGAGGCAGCGTCTCGTCTCTGTGGTCCAATCACCGGTTTTTGGGACGATTGACGCAGATGAACATTTCAACAGATAATGTCTGATTATTTTGAAATTGTATCTGATCTTAGCTAAAAACGTTTCACTCTTTATTTTCCTTTTGGAAGGTCGATTCACTACATGAAAAGTTCTTGCCCGTCCGCATGCCATATATGTATATTGTATTTACACACACACACACACACACACACACACACACACACACACACACACACACACACACACATTGATTATTCACTCAGATATACACACGAATGCATGTGCAGTTCCACACATATACAATAATGTGCGCACACTGTCAGTACAATCAATAAAAGCTTTCTGATAAAAAGGAACTTTTAAATTATTCACTAATTTAATTATGCTCCCCCTCACCACCGTATATTATAAATAAAAACCGGGTAAATCACAATGGTTCCTATTAATATTAAATGTTAAAACTGATCCAGCCAGAGGGCACAATATAATTAAATTTATTTATTTACAGAGCCAGTATTTATTACATATAGAAAATTCAAAATTTCCAAAATCGGATGGCCATTTTGACGAGTAAATTTAATTTTCGAAAATTTGAATTTTTTTTTGTATGTAACTAATATATATATATATATATACTGATATATATATATATATATATATATATATATATATATATATATATAACAGTAAAATTGATAAAAACTCAAGCATGTGCCCCCACTAAAAATAACATTTATAGTAATAAGAAATAATCTTGAATTAAAAAATCCATTTAAAATTTATGCATACATATGTTTTCAATTTATTTGTTTAAACATTATTCGTGTTTTGATATTATAACGGTATGTTTATTTACATCTACTAGCCTAGAGGAAACCGTCATTAGATATAAAGTGTCGTAACCAAGACTAAAAAATGAGCAGAGTCCAAATAATGCTTTTTAAACACACTTGCCTGATTTTTCGATATATTCATATCTGCTCTGTTTTCGTATCTTAATATAAACAAAGACAATTTATTTACTAAAGTTTTACGAAATAGATTAACTACGAAATATTTTTTATTTATTTAAACATTAATTTTAATGAGTACTCGTGTTTGGGCGGATGATCTTTATATATATATATATATATATATATATATATATATACACACTACGCGGAATTTTTAATATTACAAGAAATTATAACGTTTTCATCCATGGTTGTATAAATCTAATAGGTATTTTTTTTTTTTTGTATGGTTACACTTGGTTATAATTTCAATTCTTTCATTCAATAATTCATTTTTGTTTGGGAATATTATAATCCCTAAATTTTCTTCCTGGAATTAAATTAAAATATGGAAAAGCCCCAGACATAACGTGGAGTATAGTGAAAACAGCTAAGCCTTACAACAGTGGCAAAGTATGTTAACTGTGCCAAATTTCTCTAATGAAGACCAGATTCAAGTGTTTATCGTAGACGTTTTCACATTAAAACCTGTACAATGTTACTAAAATGCTGTCGAAAAGCTGTTTGATAATGGCAGTAATCACCGGAAATAATGGTGAATATATAATTCAATAAAATGTAACTGTACAGTAATCACTCGAATTACGACATTTTCGACCTTCGATGATTCATGATTACGACGCACTGTACATTAATATTGTTTCGACTATGAGTTGGTAAATCTCCGATTTCATTATTTGTATTATTTTCATTTCATTTTATTATATGTTTTATATTAATCTCTATGTGTTTTTTAGTCGTAATTGTTTTGTATATGTCATAGAAATGTGTCGTTATGTTCTACATTATAACTTTATTGCGTTTGCATAGGAGAGTGAGGTAAGTTATCATTCGCGGGAAACTGTGGGTACGCCACCGACTTACACAGAAAATCGCGTTACGATGCGTCCTCGGAAGGGAAGTTTGTGGTAAGATAGCCTGACTCTTTGATTTCTTGCACATTGAAAAACAAACTGCTGGTACGCCATTTTTTTTTTTTTTTTAATCGTATCACCCCGAGCAAGGCGGTAACGCCACTGATGAGCAGGGGGCTGCGTAATAGTGAAAAGATTGGAAAAGAGAAAGCCGGAAACCACATCCTAAACAGGGAACAAGGGATGAGCCTCTTAACCTGTTCAATAGACGTGGGTGGAGTATGAACCAGGCGATAGATAGCTCTATCTACTCCAATTGAAAAAAAAAAAAAAAAAAACAAAGTGAGAAGATTGGAAAAGCGGAAGCCGGAAATCACATCCTAAACAGGGAACAAGGGATGAGCCTCTTAACCTGTTCAATAGACGTGGGTGGAGTGTGAACCGGGCGATAGATAAGTCTATCTACTCCAATTCCATATCAGATAGTTTGAGAAGCACTGTCCTCCACAATTCTCTTAATGTGAAGAATTATAGTTTTCTCAGTAAAAACTACTTAAACTAGTTCATCTCCTAGAAACTGAACATTATTTTTTAAGAATAAAATTAATAAACAAAAACGGAAATTATTTATGATTTAATATTTTATAGTTCAATATATTCTGGAAAATTATTTAAATATAAATTTAAATACTTTATATATATTTTAAAATCGATTTACAGTATATTGAGATAAATAATATTAATAATGATTAGAATAATAATCTAGAAATTTATAATTTAAACATACAACTCAATTCAGACTAGATGACCAGAGATAAGCAAGAAATTTTCTCAGACATTATTAAATCTAACTAAACAGGTTGAATTTGGAATTGTTTTATTTTTTTATATTTTGCTGCATCATTACTTGTGGTTTCTTAATCGTTTTATCTTTGTGAAAGACTTGAAATAATTTTCATATTTCAGGGAATTCCTGCTTAAAAAATATTTCACACCATTATTAATATTAATATTAATATTTTTAATATTTTTATTGTACTTCACACGGTAAACATAAGATACGAACATCGCGCATGCGTCTAGTACTCAATGATATGGGTATCTGTCATGTACAGGTCCTGTCCGCTAATTAGTGAAGGCGGTTTCACACTGACGCCATGCAGACATCGCTAAATGCATTCCGTATAATTATTTTAATTTTAAATAATATAAGAGGCTGAAACTGTTATTATATAATAACCAAAGATCCAATAATATGCCGTAAAATGACGAATATAAGATTAAACAAAAATTACTCAAAAATGTATTAGTCTGTTTATCAGTTTCCCGCGAGACCCTAAGCGACCTCTTGCGGAACCCTAGGGTTACGGAGAATACAAGCTGAGAAACATTGACTTAGTATCAGTTTACGTAATATATCTGGTTGTGCATTGCAGATATCGGCTCGGAACCGTGGCCCATAGGGTAGGATCAAAGTGTAGTATTTATTCTCAGATACTCATTTCCTGCTCGCCGGCCGTCTGAATGCAGTGACCAGCTAAGACTAGTTTTTGACCAGCTTTGACAAGCAATGACTAGATATGACCATCTAAGACCAGCTTTTTACCTAGTTACCTTGTAAGCGGGAGCTGGGTAACCTTTGACCAATGGCTTGAGCGTACGCGCTCCGGTTCCCCACTTTAAAAATTGACCTTGTGTCACAACTCGCTCCAGTGGGTGAGTAGGGTAAATCCTGACCAGCTAAGACTAGCTTTTGACCAGCTTTGACAAGCAGTGACCAGCTAAGACCAGTTTTGTACCCAGTTACCGCGTAAGCGGGGGCTAGGTAATCTTTGACCAGTAGCGCTCAGGAGCCCCACGTTAAAAACTGACCTTGTGTCACAACTTCCTCCTGTGGGGGAATAGGGTAAATGCTGCGATATCGGCTAGGAATGAGAAATTTGAGTTAGAATTCTAGTCGAATTCGTTTCATTCACTTACTCTTAGGAACGGTATTAATCCATCTATTCTCCCTCCAGCTATAAATTGAATAGCAGGATAGAGTGGATTCTATAGCCTTGTTAGGCAACCAGTCAACGTAGAAAGTAATAACAACCTACTACGTGAAATCTTCTGCCTAGTCAGTCATGTCTCGATCTTTTTCAGACCGTCCTCGAGTTTTAGTAGCTTTATCACCTTGCTTGACGTGACATGGTTAGAAAAAATAAATACATTAAAAATATTGAAAAGAAAAATTATATTGTTGTAAAATAACATTCAGTCAGTTAAATGCTATCCGTGATACATGCTTGGGCGATCACGTCTCTTTTGATCCATGATAGACCAGGAAGAAGATTTTACCGCAGTAGGTTGTCATTTCTTTCTGTGGTAGACTGGTTGCCAACCATGGCTATAGAATTCTGCTATTTAACCCATGTCTTGAGGGAAAAAGAGATGTATTAATACCTTACCCAATGGTATTTGCGCGTAAGTAAATGCAACGAATTTAACCGGAATATCGAACTCGGCTCTCCGATTTCTCATTCCGAGCCGATATCAATTACACCACAAGGCACATTCCAATTGACATTAGCTGCAGAATTAAGTTGTTTTAAACTCGATCTGTTAAAATACAACAAGAAATAACAGAAGAGTGATTTTAAATATAAACTGAATTTAAATTGCTGGGAATGCAAAAAAATTCGTTGGATTAATTCAGTCAGTTAAGTGCCATCTCGAAAGAGAAATAACAGACTGGGCAGAAGATTATTCTGCTGTAGACTGGTTGCCAACCAAGGCTATAGAACCCAATCTGTCCTGTTATTTAATCCATAACTGAAAAGAAGAGACGGATTAATACCTTTCCCAAGCGTATTTGCGCGTAAGTGAATGCAAGAAATTCAGCTGGAATTCGAACTCGGCTCCCTGATTTTTCGTTCCGAGCCGATATCCACGGCACCACAACGCACATCCCTTGGATTAATTAAAGAAGCATAAAGTAAAATGGAAGATTTTTTTGGATTAATTGAAGAAGCATAAATCTATCATTTTAATGGCATGAAACCATTTTCTAAATAAGCAACTCTATCTTGTGTTTTTTGCTTGTTTGTTTGTTTTCTTTTGAGGGGGAGGTCTACTACTTGTATTTTTTATGGAATCAAGCAAAAACTGTAATTCCCTCTTTAATAAACTACATGCCAACTTCAGAAGGCTGGGTATGCCTTTTGATTAGCATTCTGTTAATTTCGAGTACAAAAGCCTGCGGCTAACACTATCGCTGTCGTCATCTCTACAAGCGAGAACTGCACATTTCGTTCCTTTTTACTAAGACCGGAAGAATACAGTTGAAATTACAAACCGGATCTTCCTTTCTGGAGCAACCCAGTATAAGACGTTAGCACTTCCGGTATCGGTTACCTGTTACCATCGCCCCGCCATCACACCCCCACATGACTGCTTTCAAATGGCCGGCGTCGACTAGATACGCCTATTTGTCTCGGCCCTCCGTCGCCGATATATCTTTCACTAATGACCCTATGAATAAATCCTGGGCTAAAAGAGACTAGTACTTGGTTCGATCCAGAGTTCAGTTTTATTCACAAATGCCTACTTATATATATATTTTCTAAACAGATACTGTTAAATATAAGAGACAATGAATGTCTATTATGTTTAATCATGAGCCGTTCTAAACGTCGTATTTTGGCTTTAATTTCAGTAGAAAATAAATTTAATTTCAGTAGAAAATAAATTTAATTTCAGTAGAAAATAAATTTATGGCAACAGTGATGAGGACGATGGTCCGAATATTGTAAATACTGTAAACGCTACCTCATCTTTTTTCGATAAAAAACACGTTGATTTGGAAATTCTTACAAAATTAAAATTGTGGTCTAACTTTAATTAAAATTTAAGGACTTATTTACAAATGAATAATTTTTTTTTTAATTATAATTTTTAAATAGTTTTAGTAATTTATTTTTACATATGTTACCCGCTCCACTTAATTTCCTCAAATTTCTAGAAATTAAATTTTGCCGGAAAACTTTGACTTATTAGTTAAACGCAAGACTTTTTGGAGAATGTGAACCATCTAATTCTTTGTTTCAAAGAGTTATTGTTTTGACCATCCCTTGTTCCCTGTTTAGGATGTGGTTTCCGGCTTTCTCTTTTCCAATCTTCTCACTTTGTTCTTTTTTTCAATTAGAGTAAATAGATCTATCTATCGCCCGGTTCACACTCCACCCACGTCTATTGAACAGGTTAAGAGGCTCATCCCTTGTTCCCTGTTTAGGATGTGGTTTCCGGCTTTCTCTTTTCCAATCTTACTTTGTTCTTTTTCTAGCCCCCTGCACATCAGTGGCGTTACCGCCTTGCTCGGGGTGATACGAAAATATATATATATATATATATATATATATATATATATATATATATATATATATATATATATATATAGTACTGTAACTAAGTTGTTGAACTCGTAGGTTTATTTACCTTTTGTTCATGCATTTACTTTTATAAAGAGTGCTCGATACAAATGTAGAGCGTTATACTGTAATGGTTGTTACAATGTTTTTTTCAATTTCTAGTATCACTACACAAAAAATGTCTCATGTTTCGAAGCCAGCCCATTTTGTTTTTGGCTTCTTCCTTTTGGCTCCTGAACTCTGCCAAAGACAAACACTTAACCCTAAGACATGGAAAAAGGTCAATAGAACTCAAAATACAGACCAACCCCTCTAACACCCCAAAATAACAAATCCAACACAAATAAACGGTCTTTTCAACTAGATAATTCTTATTTCTAAAAAAATCACCTGAGGATGAAGCCAAAACATAATGGGCTGGCTTCGAAAGATGAGAAATTTTTTTGTGTAGTGATACTAGAAATTGAAAAATCATTGTAACAACCATTACAGTATATATATATATATATATATATATATATATATATATATATATATATATATTCTAAAAAGTGGCATCTTTCGCGTGTGAATTGTGAATTTTAAATATTTTTATGCTAAAAATAAAAATTGAGAAAAATCAGATGCATTTTCCTCACTTGATGGTCTTTGATTTACTGAAACGAATTAAAACAAATAACGCTTAGAAACAGCCGTTTATGTAGAGGGTGCTGTAGGTAAGAATATTGTTCGTTTGTGGTTCGTTATGGTCAGAAGTAGGACTTTCGATTTAGAAAACCGGGAATACTCAAGCAGGATAGTAGTCATTGATGATGGCCAAATCGAAATATGCGTTTATGCGTGCTACTAGATTGGCATCATGATTCCACCCTTTTACGGTGAAAATACACAAAGGTAACCGCCTCTTCTTCTCTAATAGCTTCTTTTCTCGCACTTCACGCCTATGTAACTCCCTTCCGTATACTTGCTTCCCTGATAGCTACAATCTCCAAGAGTTTAAATGCAACGTCAATTGCCATCTCTTGACTCCCATACTTTTCTTATCCTTTTTCCCGACGCCCCTGTATCTTTTTCTTCTCCTTTTTCGCTCTACTCTCACGTAACTCTCTTCACACCAGTATTACCATCCTTCTCTTATCTATTCTCCGATACTCCCTGTAGCCTGTTCCTCTTTTTCTTTGCTTTTATATTATGTGGCCCCCTGCGCATCAGTAGCAGTAATGCCTTACTTGGGCTGAAACGATTATAAAAAGAAATCACAGAGATACTCCACATATGAGCATAAAAAGACATTTAAAAACACTTGACTATACGAATCGCTACCATATATGGATGTCTCACGATTTAATGAAATAAAATTAATGGACTTAATTTCTACTTGCAATTCCTTGAATAAATGCACCAAAACAACCGTTTTTTGAAAAGAACAATCACGAATTTAAAAAAATCCGTGTATTTTACACTAATATGGAATAAACAAAATGGTATGGAGAAACGAAAAGCCGGTATCTATCCGAAAAAGGTGATGATGGGATTGTATATTACGAAATCCCTCCGACAAATCAGGTGTTGAAGTCAAACAACTACTGTTCCCAATTGGAACGATTAGAAGTTGTAATCGTTCAGAATCTAGAAAATGCCATTTTCCCCAGAACAACCTCAAACTTTACGTCTCTTTGCAAATCCGGTAGAAATTGGTACAGCTTGCCTGGGAAGCTCTACAATAATCGTCGTAAATAATACATTCGGATTAACACATAGTGCAGTTTCGTTACGCGAACCATCGTCTGCCTATGCACGGAGAGTTTCCAGAAAACAAAAATACATTAGTCACATTCAACGCCACGGGAGATGCTTCAAAGATGGCGAAATATAGTAAAACAAAATGAACGTTGTGGTGCAGTGAATATCGGCACGGAACGAGATATCGGAGATCCGAGTTCGAATTCTAGTTGAATTCGTTGCATTCACTTACGCGCAAGGGTATTAATCCGTTTCTTCTCCCTCCAGTTAAAGGTTAAATAGCCTTATTGGCAACCAGTTCACCGCAGAAAATAAGAGCAACCTACTGCGGGAAAAATCTTCTGCCTAGTCGGTCATGTCTCTTTCGAGACATGATCTCCCAAGCATGTATCACGTATGGCACTTAACTGATTAATATTCAATAGATCTATATACAAATAACGAAATACTATTTTGAAATTCACCCGTACCATTGAGAAAACCTTCCCCAAGAAATGATAATAGATCTCTGAATTTATCTTGACATCATCATCAACTTTGAAGAGCATGAAATCATGAAGACATTGACAGATATGAACAGATCGAGATAGATAGATAGATAGATAGATAGATAGATAGATAGATAGATAGATAGATAGATAACAGAAGGAGATAAAAAGAGTGCGAGAGAGAGAGAGGGGTGAATAGACGGTGATAGATAGATAGATAGATAGATAGATAGATAGGAAGAGAGAAAGATGAATAGACTGTGATAGATAGATAGATAGATAGATAGATAGATAGATAGGAAGAGAGAAAGATAAATAGACTGTGATAGATAGATAGATAGATAGATAGATAGATAGATAGATAGGAAGAGAGAAATATGAATAGACTGTGATAGATAGATAGATAGATAGATAGATAGATAGATAGATAGATAGGAAGAGAGAAAGATGAATAGACTGTGATAGATAGATAGATAGATAGATAGATAGATAGATAGATAGGAAGAGAGAAAGCTGAATAGACTGTGATAGATAGATAGATAGATAGATAGATAGATAACAGAAGGAGATGAAAAAGGCGTGTTTAGTCTTTATTTTGTTTATTTTGAGTCTTTTTCAACAAGTTGACAATATGTACCATCCGAAGCTTTAAACGAATTCGATTCATAACACCAACGCGCAAAAAGATTCATGCGGTTATAGTTTTAGAAATGAATGAAGATAGGAAGCCACAACTTTTGGCCGCCTAGTGAGGATCGAAATCACTGTAGTTGTCATAGTTTGCAAGACGTCTTTGCCAGGCACTTCACGATGGTTGGGCTCGGTCTAAATGTATGCATGCACTTGGGAGGGCGTATCGTCTTTCATTTTACGGCTCCTATCTGTTACTTTGTTTCAAAACACCTCAATGCGCTCTTCATTCGACTCCTTCCTAGCAATGACACATCAATATTTATTCGGTCGTCTCCCCGTATCTTCATACATATTAAATTAACTTATCTAATACTTGACGTTCATCCAGGCTTCTTCGGATTTCCTTCCGGTTTAACAGGATAAATCTTGAATACTGTTTATAGTTTATTTGGGAACGATGTAATCTTGTGTCCGTCATGACACTAATCGTCTCATTAAAATATATATATATATATATATATATATATATATATATATATATAGAGAGAGAGAGAGAGAGAGAGAGAGAGAGATTTGTTTAAATGTTATACTACTCCAATATCAATATCCATTAAAAATAGATACCTCCACGTTTTTTCATAAAAATTCGCGATGCTTACGTTTAAAATGAATTTTTATAAATGAAAAACAGTTTTGAAGCTTTTATTTTAACCTTAATTGAAAGCTAAAGGATTAAATTTACTATATCTATTAAGCAAAGTTTATAGTGCAGTGGATATCGGCTGGGAACGAGAAATCGGAGAACCGAGTTCGAATTGTAATTGAATTCCTTGCATTCACTTACGCACAAATAACCTTTGGGAATGGTATGAATCCAAATCTTCCCTCCAGTTATGGGTTAAATAACAGGAGTGATTGAATTATATAGCCTTGGCTAGTAACCAGTCTACCACAGAAAGTAATGGTAACCAACTGTGGAATAATGATCCCAATCAGTCATATCTTTTTTGAGATATGATCACCCAAGCGCGTGTATCACTATGGTACCTAATTATATATATATATATATATATATATATATATATATATATAGGAAAAACTACTAAAAAGTTGTAAGTTTAAAAATGTATTTTTTTTACAGTATTTGTTTATTTCTATTATTATATTTTATATTTCAGACCGTCCTCGGTCCTTGATCAGAAACAAATGATTTTAAAATTTAAATGATTTTAAAATGAGTTTAAATTTTAAAATCATTTGTTTCTGATGAAGGACCGAGGATGATTTGAAATATAAAATATAATAATAGAAATAAACAAATACTGTCAAAAAAATACATTTTTAAACTTACAACTTTTTAGTAGTTTTTCCTATAAATATTAAGACAGTATACGTGGATCATCACTATGTTATACATATATATATATATATATGAATCTTCACTTAGAAACATTATAAAGTAATACACAACTCCAGTTGACAAAAACAAAAAAATTAATTATCTATTGCAAAAATTTAAAACTGCTAAATCAATTGTCAAAAATAATAATTCACCTGCAAGATCTAAATTACAAAGAAACAATATTATTTAAGAAATTTACCTGTCTTTTAAGGAACCATATCCCTGATCCATTCAAATTCCTAAATAATTACTTTAACATGTTTAACAAGAAGACATCCACTATATCTCTCTGACCATAACTCTATTAGACCTCATTTAAATACTTATGGATACCTACCAAACCCAATCCGTAATATACTCATCGATAATATAAATTTAATGATATCGTCTACACATAACAAGAGCTAGAAATAATGGAAATATCATTAATAAAAAAAAAAACAATAATATAAACTATGAACATGGCAACAATGTGGAAAATAAAAAATACCCATAACTCTATATGCATACATAAAACAATCTGTGTAGTCAGTTAAGATTAAATAAAATTCATCCTTGATAATGGCTAAAATTAAAACCGAAAATGTTTGGAGGAATAAAACATTCGGATAATTTTTATCAAAAAACTGGACTGGAAATTTAGCAAATTTTTGTGAAATGATTCGTGGAAGAGAATGTTAAAAAAGGAATCCGTTTAAAAAAGGAATGCGTTAAAAAATACATGATAAATTTAATGATTCGCTGTTTATTTCGTCAGAAATCATTCAGAAATGAAATAATATGAAGTTGTTTCGATTTTTAAATTCTATGTTGTTTTGCTTTTGGTTGGTCACGTTCTCATTTTTATAGCCTTACTATGTATGCATACATCATTTATAGCCTTACTATGTATGCATGCATCATTTATAGCCTTACTATATATGCATGCATCATTTATAGCCTTACTATATATACATGCATCATTTATAGCCTTACTATATATACATTTTTTTTTTTTTAATCATCTCACCCCAAGCAATCTCACCCACTGCCACTATTGCGCATGGGGCTACATAGGGGAAAGTAAAGAGAAGGAGTGGATAGACATAGGGAATGTCAGGAGAAAGGTGACAGATGAGTAAGGATACCGAGGATGAGGGTCGGGCAGATGGGAAGAGTGTTTGATAGAATGGGAGCAGGTTAGTGTGTTAGGAGGTGTGTATTGACCTTACATTTAAACTTCTGGAGATTGTATCCGTCGGGGAAGCAATCGTTTGGAAGAGAATTCCACAGTCGGGAAGTGCGAGGAAAGAAACTGTTGGAGTAGAAGTTACGGATGCATTTTATCGGTTTCACTGTAAAAGGGTGGGATCTAGTTGCTAATCTAGTATCTCGTGCAAATTCGTATTTAGGGGGCACCAGTGATCTAAGTTCATCAGAGCAGAAGCCGTGAAAGTATTTATAGAAGAGACACAGGGAAGCCACGTCTCGCCGGTGGGAGAGAGACTGCAGGCGGTCTGCCAAGTCGGTATCTATCACATTACAGACCCTCCTCTGAACCTTATCGAGAAGCCCGAGGAGAATAGCAGGGGCACCCGACCAGATATGGCAGCAGTATTCAATGCACGGGCGGATGGTAGATTTGTAAATGTGCAGGATAGATTTAGACGGAAAAAACTTCCGGGCCCTACACAGAGAACCGACTTTCATAGCAGCGGATTTAGCAATGGATTCGATATAGTCATTCCATTTGAGGTCCGCTGAAAGTGTGAGACCAAGGAGGCGTAGTGTTTTACTCTCTGGGAGGCAAGCCTGGTCCATGCTAATGGGAGGTAGGTGAGATTGTCGATGATGGTTAATTGACAGTAGCTTCGTTTTAGAAGCATTAAAATTTACTAGCCATTTCTTACCCCAGTCCAATATGGATTGGAGGTCTTTTTCAATCTCGGCTGCGAGTTTAGCTTTGACGTCTACACCAGATTTTTGTTGGAGGCGAGAGTAAACTGTGGTGTCATCGGCGTACAAACCTATTTGGGTTCTTATGGAATCAGGGAGATCATTAATATATATCAGGAAGAGTGTAGGACCTAAGATGGAGCCTTGGGGGACACCTGCGTTTGTATGGTAGTTCTGAGAGGCATGTCCGTTTAATACCAAAATACATGCATCATTTATAGCCTTACTATGTATGCATGCATCATTTATAGCCTTACTATATATGCATACATCATTTATAGCCTTACTATGTATGCATGCATCATTTATAGCCTTACTATATATGCATGCATCATTTATAGCCTTACTATATATGCATACATCATTTATAGCCTTACTATGTATGCATACATCATTTATAGCCTTACTATGTATGCATGCATCATTTATAGCGTTACTATGTATGCATGCATCATTTATAGCCTTACTATATATGCATACATCATTTATAGCCTTACTATATATGCATACATCATTTATAGCCTTACTATATATGCATACATCATTTATAGCCTTACTATATATGCATACATCATTTATAGCCTTACTATGTATGCATGCATCATTTATAGCCTTACTATGTATGCATACATCATTTATAGCCTTACTATGTATGCATGCATCATTTATAGCCTTACTATATATGCATACATCATTTATAGCCTTACTATATATACATGCATCATTTATAGCCTTACTATATATGCATACATCATTTATAGCCTTACTAATTATGCATACATCATTTATAGCCTTACTATGTATGCATGCATCATTTATAGCCTTACTATATATACATGCATCATTTATAGCCTTACTATATATGCATACATCATTTATAGCCTTACTATGTATGCATGCATCATTTATAGCCTTACTATATATACATGCATCATTTATAGCCTTACTATATATGCATACATCATTTATAGCCTTACTATATATGCATACATCATTTATAGCCTTACTATGTATGCATACATCATTTATAGCCTTACTATGTATGCATGCATCATTTATAGCGTTACTATGTATGCATGCATCATTTATAGCCTTACTATATATGCATACATCATTTATAGCCTTACTATGTATGCATACATCATTTATAGCCTTACTATGTATGCATGCATCATTTATAGCCTTACTATATATGCATGCATCATTTTTTTGTAAGCGTTTTGTGTTTACTTCATGGCATCTGTGTGTACGTGTTTAAACCTTGAAATGTTAGTGTAATTTATGTATATATTAAAACTTTAAAGTATAAGTGCATTTTAAATGCATGATAAATTCAACGGAATGTCTAATATGAGGTTAATTTGGATCTTTAAGTCTAGGTTTTACGAAATTTGGTTGTATGAAAAAGTACGTCTGACATGTTCAAGGATTCTATGAATATTTTTTACAGGTGTTTTTACCTTAACGGCTTGTCTTCATTTTTTAGTAAGTCATTTATTCTTTTTTTTCCCCCCATTAATCAAATCCATGCCTGTTTTATTTCTTTTTATTCCTAAAAAGTTTAAAGTGTTCTCCAAACGGGCGTCTAGGTCTTCATAAATGTCTGTTTTTCGATTTCTCAAAGTCTCGCCTTTCTTGTATTTCTTATGGCTAGGCAGGCATTCTCGCCTTTCTTGTATTTTTAATGCTATGCAGGTAGTCTTGCATTTCTTGTATTTCTTATGTCTAGACAGGCAATCTCGCCCTTCTTGTATTTCTTATGGCTATGCAGAAAGTCTCGACTATTTTATATCTTATGGCTATGCTATCAGTCTAGCCTTTCTTGAATTTCACATGGCTACACAGACAGACTCGCCTTTTTTGTATTTCTTATGGCTATTCAGCCAGTCTTGCCATTCTTGTATTTCTTATTGCTATGCAGGCAGTTTTCGCCTTTTTCGTACTTCTTATGGCTATGCAGACAGTCTCGCCTTTCTTGTATTTTTTATGGCTATGCGGGCAGTCTCAAGACCTCCTATATATTAACCAAGGCCTAAGCAAATGAAATGTGACGTCACGGTAGTAGAGTCATGAATCGTAGCCGTAGCGTAGCCGTCTTCATGACAATGTTGATAATCACAAAGTCGTTATTTTTTAATAAAGATTTTAAAACTTTTTAAAATGCAACAAGAAAAAAAAAGACACATGTTTTGATTTATGCTGGTTTTATTAATTTTAAATAAAATTAAGAAAACAATTAATAAGAAAATATAAACATCATTGTTGACTACTGACTGTCAATCGTGTTTGTAAATAAACACAGTTTTAAAGACAAACCTTTTCGTTTATTCGTCTAAATTCTAAAAATTTAACAAACACTGCTTAAATTTTCATATTTTTAATTTAATTATGAAAAATCACAATCACTTTTGTTTCAATTGCAAAATTTTTTAAATCAGAATCACTCAAATATAGCAATCAAGAAACCATTAAAATTTAGGAACAAACAAGAAGCAACAATAAATAAGCAAATTAATTAAAATATTAAAAAATGCAACAATTTAAATTCAAGCAAATTAATTCAAACTAAATAAGTTTAAGTTACTGTTTTTTTTTTAAATCAAACTTATAAAACTATTTTTATGTCTCAAAATTCAGCTGAATGTTTGAAGTTTTCTTTTTTTACTTAACTTCTTACAAGTAATATTATCATTTTCCTTGCTACAAAAATTATTTAATAATGCATTAGAAGAGCTCCAGATAATCATTTTTTCTATTTTTTCAATGCTATGACCTTAACCACATGAGTCAACATGAAAAAGAAGTTCATCATTAGTCAAAACATCCAATGTTATGTACATAGACAATTTTCTTTGATTCATTGAATGAAGAAAAGAAGGATTCTTTACAAGTTTATTAATAACAATATAATTGTATAGTACTAAATTTGTTGTTACATCATTGGGATGTAACAGAGAACCTCTATTAATTCCTTGAAAATAACTGTTTATATCAGGTAGTATATCATCTCTTCCTGATACTAAACTTTTACAACTATAACATTTCATTTTTTTAAAAACGGCATAACAGCAATAACCTGCTAAATATATTATAATAGGCAGGACTTCTTTGCACTGATGAACATCATTATCAGTTACATCTATGTTAAATTTATAAACATCTAAATTTTGTTCCTCTGTCATTTCATTCCAATTCACCTCTTGTAAATTCTTCAAATTAATACTTTGATTATTAAAAGGCAGGCTAAGTTTTAAAACAGACAACATTCTTAGTTTTTTTTCGCATTCAAATAATTGACGGATAGAGATATTATATTGATCACCACTAAGTTGTCGATACTGGCCAAATCTTGCCTCCAGATGATCAGTTTGAAATTTCCCAGGTAATATATACCACATTTTCAGTTCTTCTGTACAATATTGTGTTAGTTCTAAAATGGCATAAGTGGTATGGTGTAAAGCAGTAAAAGTTTCCTTTGTTAATTTACCACTTTTTCCAGGAATGCTATCCCAAGATTCCAAACAGTTACAAAATATTGTTAGAAATGCATAATTTTCTTCATTTAATTTTAACGGATTGCAATATTTATTTTGAAGATTCCAACCTTTAACTGGTGTTTTCACATTCATTATATTCCACCAAATAAAAAATATGTTTATAAATTCCGCAACTTCAGCAAAATTGGGCAAACATTTTTCTTTTCCTAAAGTTAGCAATCCCTGAATAGTATATTCATTAAATATTTGTAATACTAAATTAACATTTTGCCTTTCAAGATTACGAGGAGAAAGTGCCTTGGCAGTCATTTTGTAACAATGTTTTAGAAGTGATTACGATTCCAGGGCATGAAGTTTGTGTAAGGTACAAAATGGAGCACTTTGAACATTATCTAACTCATGATTTCCATTGAAACAAAACTTTGGAAATATCATGCATTTACTTGCATCTTTTTGACCAAGCCAGTTGTTTCTGATACATTTTAAAATATGGACTGAGTCAAATATGAAAAAAAGAGGTTTAGACTTCAGAACTGGGTGTGGATATACAATCGAAAATTTTGCTGGGGAACAAAATAAAGACATAGCTTTTTTATTTATTGCATTGTTATCCATTATTACACACAATACTTTAAAGCCTATTTCTTCCAACCCAATTATTAAGCGTTTATGTTGAATAAATTTTCTGCTTTAAGACATTTAGTCGGCATTATATGTATAACATCCTTATAATTCGATAACACACTACTAAGCATAAAAGCAAATGCACTTGTTGCCGCCTCATCGGTGTTATTGGCTAAGCCAACAACATTGCCACCTTTATAATCAAAATAAGGTTTTAGATGAATTTCATCAACAAGTAAAGATACTGTGATATCTTTCTGAGCAAGTAACTTGAACTTATTTTTTATATACATTAGAAAATTGTTGTTATGTTGCTCAACAACAGGATTCATAGAGGTTGATAGGGTAAGTCTTCTAATGGTTGAATAGCTTGGTAAAATTACATTTTTTGAATCCCTCAACAGTCTGTATCCAGTAGGAGAACAGTTATATAATAATGAAGAAAATATCATAATTTCTGTTGAATAATTGAACTTATTTCGTGTCATTAGGTTTATTTGTTCATATATAAATTTAATTGCACTATAATATTTATTTGACTCCTCTTGCAGTAATAACAGAAATGATATGATCAATTTTAATATTGAAATAACATTTTGTGGTTTGCTTTGTTGTTCTTCTATGTCCATTTTTTGAAGGTTTGAAATCAAAATTTCAAAAATATTCACATCAGTTACAAAGTTAAGAATCTTATACTCCCCTATTCTGTGAATTTCCACATCTTTACAGAACACGTGTGCTGCAAAATCGGAATCAATTACAATAGACAGGGTCATTTTAGGATATGGAGACTGGGTGATATGACAAATAATAAGTTTATCCTGTTTCCTAATAATGGTCCAATAATTTCCGTCGATAAAATTTAATTTATCTTCCATATCATTAATGTTATGGAACATTTTTTTGTTTTTTGTATGCTAGGTCATCTGCAATACTTTGATCTAAAGCTCTTTTCAGATCAAAATTTTCCCTTTGATTTTTCTTGGAGTTTGGTGATTTTCTAAAGGAGGTCGATGAAGATAAATAGGAGGGACAGTTTGGAAGAATCCTAGGTATAGCACCATCATAAAGATATGGTCTTTCAAGTTTAACTGTAATAGTTTTACCCGTTTTTTTATCAAAGGCTGACGATTCTCTTTTTATGTCTTCAGGTCGAAAATGAAGTTCACATACCTGAAAAATATTTTTAAAAAAAACCACAACATATTTTAAATCTTAATTGTTAAACGAATGAATGAATCGCTAAGGATAAAAAATAGTCATCGAGGTTAAGTAGAATAAAGAAATATGCCTATCAAAAACTCATGAATTAATTTGCGTTTTTGTTTAAAAATGATTCATAAAGTTGCAAGAAGTATTTATTTTCGTTTTCTAAGAATTTTTAAACATTTCATTGAAAAGAAAACACTATTTTCTGAAATAAAATATCAATAAAATATTAATTCAAATACTTTTAGAAAATATAATGTTTAACAACTTTTTTCGGCTTCAGTTTAAATTTTAAAACATTTCGAAAAAAAACAAACTTACGAAGGAATAGCCGTATTTAATTTTTTTTTTAATTCAGATATTTTTTATTTCAATTTTATTCAAAGAAATAAAAATAATATCTTAATTTATTGTATTAATTTAAAAGATATAAACAAAGTGCTTTCTTTCTTCTTGTGCTACGGCAAAACTAATTTTTTAGCAAATTTTGATTTTAGCGACTGTTGAAATAAATGGTAATAAAATTTTAACTACTTACTTTGCTAAATGGACTTGGGGTAAAATTCTCCTTTTTAATGGCATGTTTCCATTTATCAAATAAATGTTTATTTTTTGGAAACGAAAAACAATGAACTTTCGGTCCATTTTTATAATTCCCTTTGCAATTTGGTACCACACAAGAAGGCGGCATATTTGGTTCTGAAAATAAGTCAACGCTAACGGACTCCGGATAAAACAGAACTCTACTAAGTGTGACGTCAGCAAGTCAACTTTAATCATAGGATAGGCCTTGGTTAATATATAGGAGGTCTTGGCAGTCTCGCCTTTCTTGTATTTCTCATGGCTACGCAGGCAGTCTCGCCTTTCTTGTACTTCTTATGGCTACGCAGGTAGTCCTGCCTTTCTTTTATTGTTTATGGCTATGCAGGCAGTCTCACATTCGTATCCCGCATTGATTCAACTCATTAATCCTTTATTTTCATTTATTTAAATTTCAGTCTTGTCTTCTTCTTCTGGCTATTATTTTCTTATTAGTTTTTTTATTTATTATATATATATATATATATATATATATATATATATATATATATATATATATATATATATATTCCAGCACGTTGGGTCGATGTCTTCCCCTGATAAAAGAAATAGTACAAAAGTCGGATATAGTGATTTCTGACGAGACGTGAAGTCTTGACTACCATTTACCTTTTATCCAAAAGATAGACAACGCCTTGAATAAAGCAGTTGACTAAATGAAATTAGCCTAATTGAATAAAATAATAGTGCAATCTCATGACAATATTTTAACAAGTAAACAATTAGAATTGAAGTATTGTCCCTATTTTAATTATTATTAGGTTGAATATAATTATTTATTAATTTAGACGAGTTTATCTTATTTAAAATATTAATTGCTATTCTCAGGTTTCCTTTGAATCCATTCTTCACCACCGGAATTATCAACACTGTACGCGTGTTTATTAATTCCATTTTGTCGGTCAGTTAAGCTGCATACATTATACACGCTTGGGCGATCATGACTGAGTGGGCAGAATATTTTCCCCGCACTAAGTTGTCATTACTTTCTGCGGTAGACTAAATACCAACCAAGGCTACAGAACCCAATCTGTCTTGCTATTTAACACATAACTGGAAGGAATAGACGGATTAATATCTTTCCCAAGGGTATTTGCGCGTAAGTGAAGGAAATGAATTCAGCTGGAATTCGAACTCGACTCCCCGATTTCTCGTTCCGAGTCGATATCCACTGCACCACAACTCAAATCCTAATTCCATTTAGACTAGTTGTATTTACAAACATTTAATCAAATGTTTTATTTAAACCATTGTCTTTTGTCTTCTTCCAAGGAGGATGTGCGTTGTGGTGCATTGGATATCGGCTCGGAACGAGAAATCGGGGAGTCGAGTTCGAATTCCAGCTGAATTCATTTCCTTCACTTACGCGCAAATACCCTTGGGAAAGATATTAATCCGTCTATTCCTTCCAGTTATGGGTTAAATAACAGGACAGATTGGGTTCTATAGCCTTGGCTGGCAACCAGTCTACTGCAGAAAGCAATGGCAACCTACTGCGCGATAATCTTCTGCTCAGTCAGTCATGTCTCTTTCGAGACATGATCGCCCAAGCGTGTATCACGTACGGCACTTAACTGACTTCTTCCAGGACCGTGGATCCGGTAAATGGTAGTCAAGGTAACCTGAGCGTAGCACTTCCGGAGATCTCCATGAAATGCGGGATCTTATGATGTCGGGTATAAGTTCAAATCTCAACAAAAGTTACGAATTTTCTCACTGTTTAACAGTTGAAGAGTTATATCCACCCAGAGTGCTGTGATGAAAAACAACAATATGATAAATAAAAACAAGTCGATAAAAAAATAGTAACAATAATAAAAAAAGAATATTTCATCTTTTTTTTTTTTCCAAGAATAATTTAATCGTCTTTATTCATAACTTATTCGGCCAAGCAAAACTGTACCATTCGATTATTTGAGGGCGTCGGCGCGAAACGCAAAATAATGAAAATTACAGAAAGAGTGGGAATGGTTGCTAAATGAAGGTCAACAATACCTAGTTGGCTGCTCATCTCGTCGTCTTTTCCAAGTTACCCCAGCGGGATCCGGCTGTCGGCGCCAACGGCTACTCTCCGGAGGGAGACGCCGCCGTAGTGACTCGACAAGCCGACGACAAGCGGAGGCGAAGGCCGGTAAGAAACCATTGCTATTGTCTGACGAAACAGACAATCTGACCACGCTGGCCTAGTGTAATTCACCAATTATAAACACTTAGCTACATCTTACCTACAGAAATTTTCCGGCGACCATGTCCTTTCGAATCACTACAGAAATCTATCTCTCTGCGCATTAATGTACATATTTGCATTATTTGCAACTGTTTAATACTTTTTAAAATTTTTCATATATATATATATATATATATATTAGTTTATTCATTTTTCTCTGTCAGTATCTTATACTTTTCGTATCCATGAATATATATATATATATATATATATATATATATATATATATATATATATATATATTACTCTATTCGCATTTATTTCGATCAGTTAAATAATTATGTCCATATCGACGTAACAATTCATCACGGTATCTATCTATCTATCTATCTATCTATCTATCTATCTATCTATATATGTATATGTGTGTATGTGTGTGTATGTATGTACATATTTGTCGAGTTAGCTTGCTTTATAACTCTTCATATATATATATATAGATGTTACCTTAGTTCAGAGAAAAGTATATTTTTTAAAAAAAAGAGAACCACAAGTGATCTTTATAAAATAGTGTGTCCTATTTGTTATTTTTATATTTATAGAAAATAAAAACATAAAATATACAACACACTACTTATAAAAACACTTGCGTTTTCTCTTATTCATTTTATATATCGAACTGTTCATATCCATCTATCTATCCTATTCTGTATATATCTGTTTGAGTCTGCTGTCTATTTTCTATGTTAATATTTGTCTAACTATTTATCTGTTAGTCAGATCATCTATCTTATCTACCTATTTATACATCTCAATCCCTCTTTCTCTCTCTCTCTATATATATGTGTGTGTGTGTGTGTGTGTGTGTGTGTGTGTGTGTGTGTGTACGTGTGCCTATCTGTGTGTGTTATGTCACAGTTATTTCTTATCGTACTGTTTGCGTAAAATGGCGTGCACAGAGTCGAACAGAAAAGCACACCGACGCATTTTATACATACTACACAAACATATACCCACTCTGAAAAGATTTAACTGCAAATGTAATTACGCATACAAACACCAAAACGCTCTGATATAGATTGACACTTTTCCCCCGTTATCCTAAATACTTGCAAGTGCCTTTAAATAACGTCTAAAATCACTGATTGACACACCTATATAATCAAATCACCGACAAGCACCCACGCGTATATGCGCTCAGATACACACATTCACACGTTGGTATAAAACATACAAAGTTGTGCTGAAAAGCCCATGGCTTGACCACTTCTCAAAATCGGATCAAAGGACCAGAACTTTTTTTTTTTTTCGAAACGGTTTCTTGATCTGACTGGGAACTTTTCAGCAGTCCTTTGTATAGGCTTATATGTATATGTCTTCAACTACAGAAAAATATATTGTTGATAATTTTAATACAAATATGCGTTGTTGCTGCTGTTGTTGTTGTTTTAATATACGATTGTATTGTTGGTGCTTTACAAAAAATACATATTACAAATATGTATTTTTATACTTTCATAGTGTTTTGTTTTTATTTGAAGGTTCACCTTTTACCCATTGCTGGTACCCTAAAAGGTACTACCACCCCGTTAGTTAGATAACAAAATATGAACTTCGGGAAGTTTATCCAAAACTTCAAGCATAATACTCAATACCTAATCCGAAAAAATGATCCTTTTTAATCAAACTTGTTTGGATGAAAACATGCGACATATATATATATATATATATATATATATTATTCGGACTATTGTCCCCATCTTCGTTGCCATTTGTACGACGTTTCGGTCGTTGTACACCCCGGCCTGCTTCAGGTACCAGGAATTTCAAACCGAACCCTTTATTACGATCACTGGGGCATATCATTTTCATTCCTTGTACGATGCCGCTTCTACTAGTCATGAGTTATTTCCCTTTAACCTGGCTTTCTAAGTTATTTGTTCACCACTGCTATAACCTAGTATTGAAATCACAAATCTTTTAGTTAAAGTCACTAGATCTAACCAACGACTATATCAACTGGGCCATGTGTCCTAAAACCTGAAGATGGCCGGAGCCTACAAAGGCCGAAACGACGTAAAGATAGCAACAAATACGAGGACAATAATCCGAATAATGTAAATAATGTAAATACTACCTCATCTCAGAAATAAAAACAAATATATATATTATAATTCTGCTTGTTCCTTTCTTAGTTAGTTACTTAGTTCCTCCGTCCGTTACACGACACTCTCTACACGAGCTTTTCCTTCCCCTCTATCTTTTTACTCTCCTCGGCCTTTCGCTCACCTTTGCCAAACGGAAGGGTAGTAAAGAGTGAGAGAGTAGAAGGAGAGAGCTTATAGCATTATCGTGTCAGTAGCAGCTTAAGCTGATGTTTGTAGAGTTAGTGTGTGTGTGTGTGTGTGTGTGTGTGTGTGTGTGTGTGTGTGTGTGTGTGTGCTGTACAATATAGTAAAAATAGGTAGGTTTGTTGTTGTATCCCGCGTCCTAATGACGAAATTTCTGGCCTCTACACCCTTGCCCATTACTCAGTTGGTCTTTTCTGTTTACAATGGGCATAGAAGCCTTTAAAGTAACTTTAATTATTTTTTTAAATTTTTTAATCCGTTCTAACATTTTTTGAAATTTTGTCAGAATGTTTTGTTTTGATTTGAGTTAGCGGCTAAAGAAACGTTACGACTGTTTTACAATGGAAACGTAATGATTGCCTCACACACTTTTTTTCGGTGACAAACACATTAATTTGGAAATTCTCGCAAAACTCAAATAATTGTCGGATTTTAATTAAACTGTCAGTACTCATTCACAAATGAATTAAATTATTTTTGAAATTATTATTTTTTTAAATATCTTGATAAAAATGTTTACAATGGAAACAGGAGCAATGATTTTTCAGTAATAATAAATTTTTCTTTTTCAAAATCTCACAATAAAGTAGCTTCTATGAACATTACTTTTATAGATATTTTAATAAAATTACACTCTGTGTTATCGTTATTTTATTATCCAATACCTTTATATTTGAAGACGTTACTATCATTCGTAGTATGACAAAGTAAAAATTTTCCATAATTATCCCTCCGTGAGATAGATAGATAGATAGATAGATAGATAGATAGATAGATAGATAGATAGATAGATAGATATGAACGGACTGAGATAGATAGATAGATAGATAGATAGATAGATAGATAGATAGATAGATAGATAGATAGATAGATAGATAGATAGATAGTCAGTCAGTCAGTCAGTCAGTCGAGTCTCTGCTGGGCTGGCAAACGGCTCTAACAATACATTTAAATGGACTAGATTTAAAACTTTGCTTTTGATGTTACTTTTGTAAACACAGCCATTAACATAATCTGTCACCTTTATATTTATATAGTGCAACGCTGGTATGTATTTTCCGTTTCACTTTGTTGTACAAATTATGTGTGGATGGATCAGTATGACGTCTTAATACAGGGTGTCCATAAAGCCCGTGTGCACTTTAAAACAATTATGACTTTATTTGTATTTGTGATAGAAATAATCTGTAAAAATGTTATAAAGTTTAATGTACTTAGTTTTAAGTATAGTCATTGATATTAATGTGATTTTAACCATTACTGTAGTGTAAATCATCTGTCAAATGTTTTCCGGGAAATGCAAAATCTTATTACTCTTTGTATTGCTTATGATGGAAGACATGTGGAAACTTACATAAAATTTCAATAAAACCTTAAAAAATATAGATTTACTTCTTTCTAATCCTTTTTACAAATTATTGAACAGGTTAAGAGGCTCATCCCTTGTTCCCTGTTTAGGATGTGGTTTCCGGCTTTCTCTTTTCCAATCTTCTCACTTTGTTTTTTTTTCAATTGGAATAGATAGATCTATCTATCGCCCGGTTCACACTCCACCCACGTCTATTGAATAGGTAAAGAGGCTCATCCCTTGTTTCCTGTTTAGGATGTGGTTTCCGGCTTTCTCTTTTCCAATCTTTTCAATATTACGTAGCCCCCTGCATATCAGTGGCGTTACCGCCTTGCTCGGGGTGATACGATCAAAAAAAAAATTTCTATTGCAAATACAAATAAAGTTACAATTTTTTTAAAGCGCACACGAACTTTATGACACCTGTATTTGACACAATTCAAATTCATATTCTTCAACATATCTTCTTTCTTCAGGACGTTGGTAATTATGGCTCTCCACAGCTTCTTTTCTTGTTTAACTCTCCTCCCTCTGTCTCTGCCAGTCAACCAGAGTCGAGAAGGCAATGAAAACTATTCCACCATCAATTTCTGTAGAACCACATTTCTGTTCCCACCAGTTTTATCTCCATCTCTGAGGAGATTAACCACTGCCATATAAGAGGACCGATAATACATTATTTCAGCGCTCTTTTAACGAGATATGCCTGTTTCTTAATACTTTGCTTTGAAATATTTCGCAATTTCAATACGTCTTCAGATTACGATGTCATATTTTCCATCCTCTGATAAGACACTTCCACAGATATTTACACGTGAGTAGTTGTTTGATTTTGACATCTACAATGTGTATTTTGCATCCAGGACATTTTCACTTGCTAACAACCAACATATTGTTTTCTTACAACTGATGTTTAGTTCTTTCTTCTCGCTTTTCTTTACTACCTAGTCTAAGGGGAACCGTAATCTTCTTTCCGAGTCTGCCATCGACAGAGTCTCGTCTGTATATCTCATCTGTATATCTGTATATCTTATATTGTTTAGATTGTGCCCACCATTTATAGGGTCTCCAGTTTTCCTTATTCAATCTCTTCAGCGAGGCTATCCTCTAAAAACCCAACCAGGTTCTGGTCTAAGGTGCACCGCTACACCATTATAGTCCCTTATCTACTTTTAGGCTTTTGTTTTGTAGCGAACACTTTCTTCAATCGACAAGTACAGATAGTTCTCCTGCTGTTTATACTTTGGAATTACAACAGCAAATAGACTGGAAAGTATTAAATGCTACGAAATATCCCCTAAGCATGTAAAGCAGAATGAGAGGAATTCACCCCCGCGGATTGAATAGAGGGTTCATCTCAAAATTTTGCAATAGATACCTTAAGAAGGTCGGCGGGTTCAATGGCCAAACATTTGTGAGTATAACAATCAAGATGAGTGCCGTGATTCCCATAGAAAAATATATATTAATGACAATTTCTCACCTGAAAAAGATAGATAGATAGATAGATAGATAGATAGATAGATAGATAGATAGATAGATAGATAATGAAAAGGCTAAGGTAGATATAAAAAGAAATAAAACGGCTGAGATAGATAGGTATATATATAGTGAGAGATAGAGATAATGAAATGGTTGATATACATACATACATATATATAGAGAGAGACAGAGAGTAAGAGAGATGGATAATGAAACGGCTGTGATAGATAGATAGATAGATAGATAGATAGATAGATAGATAGATAGATGATTTTCTAAGCGCCGCTTAGATGAGGCACAAGGCCGAAACTATGGGGTACCCAGTGAGGATCGAACTCACTACTCAGTTGTAATAGGTTCTAGCGAGACAAGCTTACTAGATAGATAGATAGATAGATAGATAGATAGATAGTAATCATAATATTAGTCATTTCCGTATAAGAAACCATTCGGCATTCATTGACCAAGCAGCCAGTGCTACTGTCGGTTGAAATGTACAAAACCTTTCTCTTAAAGCAGTTTATCTGGTAAATAGGTTTCTGAAGTTCAGAAGCTATTATCGCTCTTTCTAGTATTGATAGGGGCTTCCTTCCTAACATTTTATTTGAATCCTTCCTGGACTTTGTTCTTTTATTTTCCTTTCTCCTCACTAAAGTTTTCTTATTCTCTTCTACTCCCAGTAACCCCTTGCATCTAAGGAAAATCAGTTTGATCATTGATCTTAGAACAGTTGAGTTACTTCCGCGCAGATTTAATGACAGATGAAAGTCTGAATCTGACGGGGCTATTTCCAGATTAATGTTTTGGTTTTGTCGCATTTTGCGGTATTGAGCGAAACTACCTCCGCTGCTGACTATTTTATTCTATACTCAATTTCCTTAATTAGATAGATAGATAGATAGATAGATAGATAGATAGATAGATAGATAGATGTAAACAGACTGTGACAGATAGATAGATAGATAGATAGATAGATAGATAGATAGATAGATAGATAGATAGATAGATATGAACAGACTGAACTAGATAGATAGATAGATAGATAGATATGAACAGACTGAACTAGATAGATAGATAGATAGATAGATAGATAGATAGATAGATAGATATGAACAGACTGAACTAGATAGATAGATAGATAGATAGATAGATAGATAGATAGATAGATATGAACAGACTGAACTAGATAGATAGATAGATAGATAGATAGATAGATAGATAGATAGATAAAAAGTCTACTTCTTCTAGCAACATCAACAACAAAAAGATAATTTCCACTTTAATAAGTGGAAAGTCAATTGCAAAATAGGTGTTTTGGTGAATATGTTTTTCCTACAGAAATTTTATTGAAGAAACAGAACTTCTAATTCATATCCTTTTCTCTATATAAATAGGACAGATATTCGGCTAATATTGATAAATACAGGTAAAAAGTTATATATAAAATCAAACTAACGTATGCTCAGAACTACATCTAACTATATACTACAGGGGCATTTATCTATGTACTCTCGGATAGCAAGTAAAAGGCGGGGTGTCCTAATAAACGGTAGACAGTAAATCCAATAAACGGGGCGGAAGATGTTAATAAGCAAGATGATTGGGACGTTATTAGAAACAAGACTTTCGAAATACACTGTGAGGCAGAAATATCTCCCAGATATACATCCCACAATGGTAAGACGTTAGCGAAATGAAGTAACCTTTACCACGAACGTCTTACCATTGTGTGGGAGGTATTTGTCCTGTATAACAAAACCCCGAGGATAAATAAATGTCCATCAATGTCTTTAAGTAAATTGCGTTAACAAAATGGAAAATATTTCTATGAAGTCTTGGTAACATTGCAAATAAAGAAAATTAATCCTTATAAACATATCGCTATTACTATTTACAATCAATTTCCTCAGTTATTCAACTTAAGCTATTTCCTAATTAGAAAATTTGAATTACTTTAACACAGCTTAGGGAAGTAATCAATGCATAGAAAGACGTAAACACTGAAGACATTTTAATTGCATGATTTGAAAAACTTAAGTTAAATGCCATACGTGATACAAGCTTGGGCGATCATGTCTCGAAAGAGACATGACTGACTGGGCAGAAGATTATCCCACAGTAGGTTGCCATTAGCTTTCTGCGGTAGACTGGTTACCGACCAAGGCTACAGAACCCACTCTGTCCTGTTATTTGACCCATAACTGGAATGAAGAGACGGATTAATACCTTTCCCAAGGGTATTTGCGCGTAAGTGAATACAATGGATTCAACTGAAATTCGAACTCGGCTCCCCGTTTTCTCGTTCCGAGCCGATATCCACTGTACCACAACGCACATCCTAAAATATGATATGCTGAACCATAAAGAAGACGTAATATTTTGGAATTTTAATAACATTTCTCAAAATTATAGACAATACCGAACATATGTTCTAATACTGATCAGCAAAATAATCCTATTTGGTAGGTATCTCCACTCATTTTCGATACCGAACTTTTAGATTGATTTTTTTTTAAACAAGTTTTCTTGAAACTTTTATTTTAGTTTTAATTGAAAGCTAAATAATTAAATTTACTTTTTCTAGTAAGCAAATTACTCTGGTGTATTTCAAAATAAATTATATTGACTGAAATCTACATTTTTGAGAGTTTGTTTTTATGTTTTCAATTTCTCCGCTATTTTTGAGCGATCGACACATTTCTAAGCAAAAGTTAATTCCTAGTTATAAAAATCTTGCAAAAATAAAATATACATCTGTGACACGTTATTTTCAGAAAATTAACAAATTTAAAGTTAAATTAATCTGAATTACACCAGTATTATTTATTTATAGCATGAAATTTAAAATAAGACTATTTCTTAAACACAGTGCGTTGATATTTCTGACCTCTTCCCCGTATATCTGATATGTTATAACAATCAGACACATACGAGATACATTTATGGCGACCGGAATTGACAAACTTGTGCAAATGTTTTTCTTGTAAGGGGAAGAAACCGTGAAACACATGATCTTTTAATGTACACATAGAAATTATCATAGAAAAAACTTCAAATACAGAAAATAGTATTAAAAGTTATTTTAAAATACGAAAGCATGTCGATTTGTATTAAACTTCTCAATTTTCGATGAGTGAATATAGGAAGTGGTGCAGCGGATATCGGCTCGGAACGAGAAATCTGGGAGCCGAGTTCCAATTCCAGCATGGATTAACGTGACCGAAATAAGATGTAGTGTCAAAAAGACGGCTTTTCCCATGATACCGTTTTTTTTTTTAAATAACTTCACTCCTCGGCGATATTTATTAATTTAAAATGTGATGGTTAGAATTGGAATAAAATCTAAAAATAAGATGAACGTGAATATATACATGCATTTATTTTTTATTTTTAGTGGGAGAGGGGGTTGTTGTTCTTAAGAATTTACGAAAAAATTATTAAACTCTATTCATTTATTAGACTGTTTATTTACAAGAATAACCTAGGCTGTCAGTACATGAAGGTACTTTCCGCCGTGTATGTGAAAATCAGTTAAGCATAACACTGTATTCCCCAAACTTTCCTCCACCTGGAAAGCAACTCAACCGTATCATCAGGCAATCGCTACAAGGTCTAAATTCCTATGGTTCACAATGATTATCAAATACACTCCTGCCTGACTGTGCAGGCTTATGCCGAGTGTTGGTGTAGATTATCATGATTACCTTGATGATAACATGTCAGATGATTCATTTCTTCCCTGCCAAATATTTTTTCATGAAAATTCATTAGTGTGTTTAGCTGCAGCTAGTGTTTGCGATGAGACATATTTTGAATCTTTTGCATAGAATTCACGTTTTGGTGCAGTGGATATCGGCTCGGAACGAGAATTCGGAGAGCAGAGTTCGAATTCCATTTAAATTCGTTGCATTCACTTACGCGCAAATACTCTCGGGAAAGGTATTAATCTCTTCGCTTTTATAGGCTGAATATCAGAACAGATGGGGTTCTTTGGTTGGCAGCCAGTCTACCGCAGAATGTAATGGCAACATACTGCGGAAAAATCAGACATGATCGCCCGAGCATGTATCACGTATGGAACTTAACTGACTGATATGACTTGGAGGAGCATAATGTCACTATTTTTGAACAAAAGTTGCGCTACGGTGGTGCTCGGTTTGCGTTATATGTGTATAATTTTTTTTTCTTCAAAATGCCACACAGATTTTCCGTTATAAGAGTTTGTACGTTAAAGTGGATGCTTTTAGCTTCCTTTAAAAAGCACTGAGTGGTTTATCTCAAATAGATCAAAAGTTATGGTATTTCGAAAATCTCGAAACTTTGAACACGATTTTCTCGTTTTTTTTTTTTGTTTTTTTTTTGTTTTTTTTTTCGGCGGAAAGTACTTTCTAATTCCAAACACCTCAATTGTTTGATCTTTAGAGATTTTCATTTTGAAAATAGCCAATTCTGCTTTCGAATAATGTATTTGAAAATCGAATCTTAATATGCCATCTAAAATTAGATTTATTTTAAAATTAAATTTCTACAGTCAGTGTGGAATATGACAATTTGTTTAATGCATACAAATTTACGAGCAATATTGAGGGAGAATGACTTAGATGACATTAGTATATAAACTTTTATATCTATCTATGTATATGTATGAGGTCTTCGGTACAAGAAGGTTCTTTCTGCCATTTATGTAAAAGTAAGTGTAAGTGTTTGTATGTTAAAGTAGATGCTTTTAGCATCATTTAAAAATATGATCTAAAATCGATCAAAAGTTATGGCATTTCGAAAGTGGCGAAACTTTAAACACCATTTTCTCGTTTTTATTTTGCGGTGGAAAGTACCTTCTAATTCAGTTTCATATTTACACTTTTTTTTTTATCACTATAAACATTATTTTTAGCCTATACTCGTATTTGAGTAGATGTTCCATTTATTTATTAAACAGCATATTTATTTTAACCGGCCTGAATGTTCGAGAAATCTAATTAAGGAACATTAACAATATCGCCATTCGGTAAGATTACGAATGAGCACACCCTGACTACGATTTCACCAAGTAGGCTCTAATCAACTAAGAACTCTAACTAACTAAAAATTCTTACCAACTAAGAACTACAGTCAGTCAGGCAAGGTCGAATTTATGCCTTTGAGCGTTTCGGGACTGTTGCTCTCTCTGCACTGCATATCTATCACTTACCAATTTATAAAGAAATAAATGTGAAAATACTTTTTTATTCATAAATTTATAAATATTTTTATTAAATTATTAAAATATATGAAGTAACTATAAGGGAATCCGTTATTTACCATTTTAGTTCGAATCGACTAACGATATTTTGCCAAATATTTAAATAAATAGTGTAAATAAACAATGTGTAAAATAGTGTTTTTTTTATTCTCAAGAACAAAGAAAATGTATAAATTCACTATAATTATGTGTTTAGGTTTTATTACAATCCTAATAATCACTTTTTAAAACAATAAAAATTGCCGAAGAGTGAAGAAAGATGGTTAAAAAAAACGGTGTCATGGGAAACGTACTTTTGACACGACGTCTTATTGTGAGCACATTTGTCCATGTTTTCCTATTTTTGTGAATTTTCGTAGCTTCTGTAATGTTTTTTTAAAACATGCCTCTCCTTGTCTAATCAGATAGAGTTATAGAAAGCTGCGCTATTCATTTTGCTAAAATATTTAATTCACTTTTATATTCTTACGTACTTTTGTCGTATCTAACAAATGTCGGAATCAGACAGCTGTATTCTGAGTAGAAGACTTGCAAGTACATAAACAAATGTAGAACAATAGCTTCATTTATTCATACTTTTTCTAGCTGACAAAACTTACTCAGTTGATTATGGGTGTCTTTTGGTTTTCAGCATTTTATATATATATATATATATATATATATATATATATATATCCTTTTCGCAGGTAGTCATGATCGAATTTCAATATTTTTACAGCGAGACACTACACAATAATCCGGCTCTTAAACAAAAAAAGAAATATGAATGAATTCAGAAATTAAGTTAGAAAGGTTGTATAAACAGACATCAGATAGTCATTTTATATAAATGCTGTACGCGAGTTAATATTTTTTTGTTTTGTTTTTTTTTTTTTGTGTGTGTGTGTGTGTGTGTGTGTGTGTGTGTGTGTGTAAAGACAGTAGTGGCCATATAATAGACAATGAATTGAAAGAGAAAAACGTAGACGGGAAAAGAATGAAGAGATGAGAAGAAAAGAAAAAAAAACAATAATAATAATAAGTAAACAACTCGCGAGAAGTCAATTGAATATTAAAGGAAATATTTGAGTGCAGTTTTAAGTACAAAACTAACAAGAACGAAAGAAAACACTTTATGTTCTTTTATTTATAGAAATGATAGAAATAATAACAATAAAGACAGTAGTAGTAGTAGTAGTAGTAGTAGTCACTTCCCGCCGCGGAGTGGGTGAGTGAACAGAATAACTGGAGAATTCCATAAGATATATACTAAGCTGATTAATTCTTCTTAGTAACTACTATATATTAGGAAGAGACAAATGAGGTTCCTGAGATACATAATGAGGAAGGAGGGCTTGGCGAACTTAATACTCACAGGTTGAATAAATCGAAGGAGAGACAGGGGAAAGCAGTGCGGGACGTACTTGTTAGGCCTGAGCAAATGGTTAGCAGAGCGGGGCTTAGAGATACCAAGAGAAAAAAATATTGAGAGCGACAAGAGACAGAGTCAATTGAAAGTCAATGATCGCCTACGTCCTGAAAGGACATGACACAAGAAGAAGAAGAAGAAGAAGAAGAAGAAGAAGAAGAAGAAGAAGAAGAACTAATTAACTAAGGGAAAATTCCAAGATGAGTAAGGTAACCATCATATTAGGTATTTTCAGTTACCTGCCATTCACGCTGAATGTGTTTCACTAATAATAATTATAATAATGTCTCTGAAGATCTTTAAAAAAAACTATCAAAATAGAATGATCTTAAAGTGGAAATCTCGAAAATGTGGTACATGAGGAAATAGATAATTCCAATTGCAGCTGGAGCCTCGGTTTGAATGGAAAACGGACCAATAGACTTATTGAAGGGAATCCTGGTGAACTATGCCTTAAAGAAATACAAAAATATATACTCGCAAGTACAGCTCACACATTACAAAGAGCCTGTATATATATATATATATATATATATATATATATATATATATACAGGCTCTTTGTAATGTGTGAGCTGTACTTGCGAGTATATATATATATATGTGTGTGTGTGTGTGTGTGTGTGTGTGTGTGTGTGTGTGTGTGTGTAAAATATGCATAATTTTGTTTTGTTTTTTTACAAAAATGATCAGTGAAAAAAGTCATGAAGCCATTTCTGACCTTAGGTCTTTGGTTAGAATAATCGGAATTATAATAGCAATTATAATAATAATGAATGCTACACTAGGCATGGCTTCTAATACGTACGTGTTAATACCTCCAATCAATGGAGGTGTTAACACCTCCATTGATTGGCGGTGTTAACACGTACAAATTTTGTTTTGTTGAATTAAGTTGGGCTACCAGAAATATTCCCTTCATTACAACAGATTTGCTTGTCAAATGCCTGGCCTTAATCAGTTATTCTGTCCACAAGAAGCGGACGCACAGTGGATATCTGTTTATGAGTGGGAGTATTGTGAGTGTCAAAAGGATTGATGTTCTTTTAAATGTGAAGAATGAGGAAACCAAGGTATTTTGGAAGTCACACGTAGGTTACTTGAGAACACCCACAATTGGAGATCGGCTGAGCGGACTGGGTTATCAAAACTGAAGACATTTCTGACTCACCTCACCTGCAAAATTAGGTGCTGCATTTATCTAACCTATCTCCATATTACGGCTATATCGTGTTGAATACACCGGTTCCCGTCCGATCACCGAAGTTAAGCAACACCGAGCCTGGTCAGTACTTAATGGGTGACTATTTGGGAATACCTGGTGCTGTAAACGTAAGGACCAAGAATGGTACACCGGTCCTCCAGGTTTGGGGGTTGGATGCAGGGCTAACAACCCTGTCCCGTAAAAAAACAGTTTGTTACAGAAACGGCAACAAAAAAGTTACTGCCCCATCTGGGTGTGATGGATAAATGCATATCGTTATTACGAACATTTGACTGTGGTGCATGTGCCTGGTATACACTTGTCAAACTGGGTGCCATGATGGGTATCTTGGATTTCGTATATTTGTACACCAGCATCACTTTCTTGGCAGGTTGCACTCTCAATAATAATAGTAATGCTAAAATGCGATGTAATATCTAATTTCTTATGAATTTTAGACCATATCTTTACCGATAAAGAAAAACAAATGAAGCGTCAGAGATGGGTTTCTAGCGATGCTGATATAACTGCACCCAACCTGCCTCCAGTCACACTACTAATCAGTCAGTTAAATGCCATACATGATACACGCTTCGGCGATCATGTCTCAAAAGAGACATAACTGACTTGGCAGAAGATTATCCCGCAGTAGGTTGCCATTGCTTTCTGGTTGCCGACCAAGGCTATAGAATCCAATCTGTCCTGCTATTTAACCCATAACTGGAAGGAAGAGACGGATTAATACCTTTCCCAAGGGTATTTGCGCGTGAGTGAATGCAATGAATTCAGCTGGAATTCGAACTCGGCTCCCCGATTTCTCGTTCCGAGCCGATATCCACTGCACCACGACGCACATCTGAATTACTACTAATGCTTATCAAGCGTTTTCAGGTTATTTAAAGCCAGAAAATATTTTTAGATTGTAATCATTTGTGGGAGAAGATAATAATGGTTTACTGATACAAGTTTTACTAATTAACCCATAGGTGAAGGAGAAAAAGTGGCGTCATACCAGGGGTATTTGCACGTGAATGAATATAACAAATATAAACCGAAATTGGAAATCGGCTCTGCGATTAACAATTTCGAGCCATTAGCCACCCGTACAGCCAAGCTTGCAGCATATATGCCCAAGGAGGTCACCTATCTAGGTACTGGCCAGTCTTGGCGTTGCTTAAATTTGTTAATCGTAATGGCCGTAAGCATTTACATTTACAGTGGTATGAATTACGATTTTTCTACTTTACAATGCCATATAACTTTGTATCATTGTCTATCTTTCTATAATTTTCATCACATTTTCTCTGTGTCTGCTAAACGTCCAAATTCTTCTTCTGTGTTAGACAGGAATCTCTTACATTGGAGGAGAAACTCAGGGTAATACGTTTATTTTCGAATTATGGACTTTTATCGTGATATAGCCCCATTGTAATTCGAGGGACAGTAATATTTGATCGTTTTTATTTTTTCTTTGTTTTCATGTTGTTTGACTAATTGTATCATCCAGTCATTTGCTGTTTCCATGTATGTTAGTAAGCCAATAGTTGTTGTCTTGCATGACAATTCTAGCTGAATAAGACCTCTTCCACCTTCTTTATGAAGTATGTATAGACAGTCTACATCAGCGTTTAGATGATGCATCTCATGCTGAGAAAGAAGCTTTCTTGTCTTAGAAATCATTCGTATTATTATTTTTATTATTATGTTGTCATTTTTCATCATATTTCGACTTCTGCTATGGTTGCACTATCTACCAAGTCTGCAGGAAGACCTAAGGCAGGTCGTAGTGTGTTGTTATGGCTCCATTTCCTGTTTTTTCTACCCCCACTAACATCCCTAGCGTTACATAGATAAAGTTTTCCTTAATGTGTGGTCTGTACTTAACAAGACAATTTTTGTATATCTCTGAAGCTGGGGTTTCCAGGGATTCTTTCAATGTGCTGTCTTGTTTCATTTTTTAGCATTCCAAGTGCGCCTACTATCACTGACACGATTCTTGTTTTCAATTTCCACATTTTTTTCTATTTCACTTTCCAGGTCTTTATATTTTTACAGTTTTTCGGATTCCTTGGTTGCTATGTTACAATCCGCTGGACAAGCGATATCAATTAATAAGCAAAGTTTTCTTTTTGGTTTTTAAAAATAATGTTCGGCCTATTTGCTTCAATTTTTCTGTGTAGATGGGGTAATCCCACAGAATGGTGACATCTATTTCTGTAACCGGTGCTGGGTAATGTTCATACCAGTGTTTGTTTTCATATTTTCCATAGTGTTTGCACATTGTCCAGTGTAAATATTGCCCCACTCTATCGTGACGATTTTTATATTCATTTGGGGCAAGTACAGAACATTCGAGCCGAGTTCGAATTCCAGTTGAATTCATTGCATTCACTTACGCGCAAATACCCTTGGGAAAGGTATTAATCCGGCTCTTCAGGACAGATTGGGTCCTATAGCCTTGGTCGGCAACCAGTCTACCGCAGAAAGCAATGGCAACCTACTGCGGGATAATCTTCTGCCCGGTCAGTCATGTCTCTTTCGAGACATGATCGCCCAAGCGTGTTTCACGTATGGCACTTAACTGACTGACAGAACATTCTGGGATTAGATGGTCTATTGTTTCTTGGTATTTATCACAAAACCTGCATTTTGAATCGACATTATTATGTATAATATTTGCCTGAAAGTTCTTAGTGAAAAGACTTTGGTCTTGCGCTGCAAGAATAAAGCCTTCAGTCTCAGACTTTAATCCAGATCCAGATGAGTATTAACTTTATCAACATTGGATTTATTGGCACATTCTGGATACTGGCCACGCAGAGGTTTGTCTTGCCAGCGTTGTTTTATTGTTTTATTATTATTATGTCATTTTTCATCATATTTCGATTTATGCTTTGGTCGCACTACCAACCAAGTCTGCGAGAAGACCTAAGGCAGGTCGTAGAGGTTTTGAGTTTTTTGAAAGGCATGAATCATTCAATCTCATCGGTATTCCTCGGCTTTGGCAGCAATTTCTAGCAGTTTAAAGCAAAGATCAACTAAAATTTAGCAAATTTAGTCTTTGGCAATGGTGTAAGAATTTGATGTATTTCTCTCCGACGCGTCCCCGGGATATTTTACAGTTCTTATTGTGATTACTGCTACGTTTTCACTTGCAACTATTTTGAATGTTCAACATCATTTATCTATCACACCCAGACGGTGCATAGGGCAGCAACTTTTTTGTTGCTGTAACATACTGTTTTTTACGGAGCAGGGTCTATAGCCCTGTACCCAACCCCCAAACCCCCAAACCCCAGACCGGTGGACTATTCTTGGTCCTTACATTTACAGCACCTGGTATTCCCAAATGGTCACCAATTTAAGTACTGACCAGGCTCGATGTTGCTTAACTTCGGTGATCGGACGGGAACCGGTGTATTCAACACCATATAGCCGTAGACATTTTGTATGTTGCTACTTTAATATTTATACACGTTGAAGCAAATAAAATATAGAAAATTATGCACCGAACGGTAAATATAACCTGGGCCTCCTCAAGTTGACACTTGTTTCTTCCATCTTCTATACTTGTCTCCCCATCTCTCTATCCTCCATTTTCTTTCTTTCTTTCTCGATATATATATATATATATATATATATATATATATATATATATATATATATATATATATATATATGTGTGTGTGTGTGTGTGTGTGTGTGTGTGTGTGTGAACGCTTTAGCTTTACGTTCTTGTTTGAATTTGGAGGTGGAGTTAATAATTCGTTGGCGTCGGTCAGCGGGTGCGGACAGGTAAGGTACTCCCTTTAAGACCTTGTTGTCTGCCATCAAAGAGAAGGCACCCGTAATTGGGGCCTGAAGATAATAGGCCAACCTTGCGTATGGCGTACGGTATAAAGGGTACAGACCATAATTATGGGAAAGCCGCCCTCTTCAAAACTATCAACAACGTCCAACATATTCGTCACTTTCTTTGTTTTATATGCAACCCCAGCACACACACACACACACACACACACACACAAACATATATATATATATATATATATATATATATATATATATATATATATATAAATTATTGGGAAGGCATGAGAGATTAACTCTGTTGGAGGAGGGTATAAAGTTTTATATATAGGCTATTTCAAACACAGTTTCTGGTCACTATACATTTTCTGTACTTAGCTCAATTCGTTTACCTGTTGCGATTTTTTACCTCCCTCTTTTTCAATCTTTCTTTCTCCATCTCTCTTCACCTCACTCTCTCTCCCCCTCTCTCTCTCTCTCTCTCGCCCAATTTCATTCTCTCCCTACCTCCCTCTCTTTCTTTCTTCATTTTATTTTCTATCTCATGTACTTTCTTTGAAATTTCATCTCATATTCATTTAATACTAGCAGTATAGCCCGGCGTTGCTCGGGTGTAATGAAAGCTTTAAAACTAATCCATGGTCCTGGAACTCAGACTCTTTGGACGTTGGCACAAAAGACTAAAAAGCAATAGTTGTTTCCAGTTAAAGCGAAACCGTAGACTGAAAGAAAAATGAATGGATGTAAGTCAAATTTTGATTTCCTGGTATCGATATCAAATTTTCTACACTATTGTAAGAACTGTGACCTTGAAACTTCTGAATATCGTTTCCTATGTCTTTGTCTATGAGTGCATCTAATTTGATTAAAATCGAACCACTCCTTCTATAACCCGATTTTTTCGATTATCGATTTTCCATATTTATCGGGGGTACCTCGACACAAAACCTAGCTAGGAACACTCGCAGACGCTTATAGTACAACTGTGTAAATTTTTAAGAAAATCGGTTCAGCCGTTTCGGAGTCTATAGGTAACGGACACACACACACACACACACACACACGGACAGAGACAAAGTTTCATTTATAAATAAATTTAGATTTAGATTATTCTGTAGTTCATTTTATTTTACAATTTATTTTATTTTCATCTTCTGTTCATTTTACATTTAATTCACATTCATGCTAAATTCTTTTCTGTTTCCTCTTATAATCAGATTATATATTTTATTTAATTTTATTAATTTGGCATTCTTTAATATCTCCTTTTTTATTTACTTCATATTCATTTTATATTCTTTTATATTGCATCACGCATTCGTTTTATATTATTTTGCATTTCCTTTTATATTAAGTTTATATATTTTTATTTTATTGCATCCCATATTCGTTTTATATTCTTTAATATGCCGTTTTATAGTAGTCATTTTATATTCTTTCATATTTCATGTTGTATTTTTTGTACTTTATGTTATAATAATTTATATTTTTTATTTCATTACATCTTATATAATTTTGTATTTTCATATCTCATTTTAAATTCGTTGTATATTTTTATATTTTATATTTATTTTATATTGTTTTATAATTCATCTCATTTTGGTTTCAATATAATTTTGTATTTTCATATCTCATTTTAAATTCGTTTTATATTTTTATATTTTATATTTATTTTATATTGTTTTATAATTCATCTCATTTTGGTTTCAATATAATTTTGTATTTTCATATCTCATTTTAAATTCGTTTTATATTTTTATATTTTATATTTATTTTATATTGTTTTATAATTCATCTCATTTTGGTTTCAATATAATTTTGTATTTTCATATCTCATTTTAAATTCGTTTTATATTTTTATATTTTAGATTTATTTTATATTGTTTTATAATTCATCTCATTTTGGTTTCAATATAATTTTGTATTTTCATATCTCATTTTAAATTCGTTTTATATTTTTATATTTTATATTTATTTTATATTGTTTTATAATTCATCTCATTTTGGTTTCAATATAATTTTGTATTTTCATATCTCATTTTAAATTCGTTTTATATTTTTACATTTTATATTTATTTTATATTGTTTTATAATTCATCTCATTTTGGTTTCAATATAATTTTGTATTTTCATATCTCATTTTAAATTCGTTTTATATTTTTACATTTTATATTTATTTTATATTGTTTTATAATTCATCTCATTTTGGTTTCAATTTCTTTTATAATTCATTGTATATTTAGTAAATTTTAATGCTCCCCCAAGATGCTGCTTTCTTTTAATCACTATAGAGAAACATTTCTGCCTATCAGAATGGATGACGCTAGTCTTGTAGAAAGTAACGCACTACACCTCCTTGGTCTGACCCTCTCAAATGACCTCAAATGAAATGACTATATTGAATTCATAGCTGCATCTACTGCTAGGAAGGTTGGCTCACTGTGTCGAGCCAGGAAGTTTTTCTCGTCAGAATCCATTTTGCACATTTATAAATCTACCATTCATCCGTGTGTTGAATGTTGTTCTCATATCTGGTCGGGTGCTCCTGCTATTCTTTTTGAGGTTATCGACAAATCCAAAGAAGGATCCGCAATTTAATTGATCTTGATTTGGCAGCCCGCCTTCAGTCACTTTCACACCGACGGGATGTGGCTTCCCTCTGTCTTTTCTAAAAGTATTTTCATGGGAACTGCTCTGAAGAGCTTTTTTCTCTGGTACCTCGACCACGTGTATTTACTCATGCTACTGGATTGGCATTAAGGTCCCATCTCTTTTACTGGAGAAATAGTTAAATATAACCGTCTTTTCTGCTCTAACAGTTTCTTTTTTCGCACTTCCCGTTTTTGGGACTCACTTCCATTCGCTTGCTTCCCTGATAGCTACATTCTTTAATTTAAAAGTTTAATTGCAACATCAATTACCATCTTTTATCTACTTGATTCCCATCCATCTTTTATATTTTCTTCGACATCCCCTGTACCATTTTTCTCTCACCGTAAACTCCTGCGCATCAGTAACATTTCTGCCTTGCTAGGGGTGAAATGATTATGAAAATAAAAAAAAATTATTTTATATTTTTTGTTTTACTTTTCATCCCATTTCATTTTGCGCTCTTTTAAGTTTTATCATTATTTTTTTTTTTTTTTGTAATTTTATATTTAATCGTATATTAATATTATATTTCATTCAATATTATACAACATATCCCTTTTTCTCACAAACATACTAATGATATAATGTGGGGCATTACAATATAATAACGATAAAAAATGAAAACAAAAGTGTTATAGTGCCCTCTTACGAGGAATGGACTATTTCTCTTACTATATGATTACCTGCGTGACTTCCAGAAGGCAGTTACTTACAGTATTTGTTGCAGCTAGCATTTGCCTCTGCTACTATGACACTGTCAGCTCTCTGCCTTCGGGTGGAGAGCGCACTCTGCCTTCGGGTGGAGAGCGCACTCTGCCTTCGGGTGGAGAGCACTAACCCAGTCGTGGTTCCGCCGAAGGGTAGAATCACGACTAGGGAAAGATAGGCAGATATTTTTGGCCTGGCTATATGGCCGGGAAGACCCACATTAAAAAGACCTTGTGTCACATCTCGCCTTAAGTGGGAAGGTGGGTAAATACCGTTACTTACAGCATTTGACAACAGCTACCATTCACCCAATACACAGCGTAACTGTACCGTTCGGATTTACTTATTTCTATTTACTTAATCATTAACACTTACTTTGTACATTTGTTCACTGTTTTGAACCTACCTTCTTGTTCCGTCTCTTACTTCCGGCACAAACCGGTCATTACAACTCTGCGACAAAGTTTCGACACAACAGCTCCACAACAAATTGGCGACGAAAATCCACAACAAAAAGTAAAAGCAATGGAAATCTGTATAAAAACACTTAAGTTAGACATTGAAATTTACCGAAAGAAAAAATATGAAAAATAAAATTTTAAGTTAAGCATTCCTGTATTTTTACGTTTTCGATATAAGATTGTAACCGGTGTTTTCTGTATTTTTTCTTCCCAGATATATACGGACAGGGTGCGATGTGTAAATTGTAAAGGTTATATTTTTATTTCGCACATGCACGTTGATTTGTTTTTTATTTTGTCGACTGTACAGTATAGTAGGGTTCGTTGGGCAATGTCTACGAGAAAAAGGGCATCATCACGCAATTCACTACGCCAAAAATTCCTAAACAGTATTCTTAACGGAAGCTTCAATATAAACATTTAAAAGTGTTTATATGTCAATCTGAGAACAATGTAGAGAATTTGGAAAGAGGTGAATGAGTCTAATGATGATTACGAAGGTACGGCAGCTCGTAAAACTTACTCCAATTGTTCTGGTAAAAAAAGAACTCATAAATTTGTTAGCGAGTGCGTCGAACTTAACACGAAGACCTACATCAAGTGCCTTGAGGAGGTAATGCTGCCCTGGCTGTTGGAATGCCCTATGTCTGGCAACATGACTCTGAACCATGTTACGCAGGCAGGGGAACTCAACCATAGTTGTCAGACAATGTCTGCGACTACATCACTCGTTACATCTGGCCCCTTAACTCCCCAGACTGCAACCCCCTTGATTATTATGTGTTGGGCGCAGTTGGGCGAGAGACCAACAAAACTCTTTGTAACACCAAAAATGAACTGAAAGTCAAAATTATGACAGCATTCACAAACTTAAACAAAGAAACCGCCCAGAAGAGACGCAGAAGATTCTGAATTCGTTAGGAGCAACAGCGATTTTATTGTATAAATTTACTCTTTAATATTTCAAGATATTCTTATGTAATTTTGTGAAATATATCTGTTAAAATTTTTTATTTTTGTGTAATTTAGCTGAAAGTTTCTCCATCGTACCCTGTATATAAAAATCTGACTCGCCAAAACGATTATGGGTACCAAGTAGTTTCTTTTGTGGATCAAACGCAATTTCAGAGTTTTTCTTTCTTTCTATTTTGTAATTCGATATCCAATATGTCATATCAATTTCAGTTTTTTGCTTCCCTTTGTTTCTTGTCATACTCTCTTTCATCTCTATACCTCTCTCTCTCTCTCTCTCTCTCTCTCTCTCTCTCTCTATCTATCTATCTGTTATTTTCCTCTTTCTGCCTTTCTTTTTCTCTCTTTCCTCATTCTCGTTTTGTCTCCCCTTCTCACTTTCGCCTATCTATCTATCTATCTATCTATCTATCTATCTATCTATCTATCTATCTATCTATCCCCTTCTTTTTCTTTCTTTCCTTATTCTCCCGTTTTGTTTCCTCTCTTACCGCCACCCTCTCTCTCCCCTCCTCCTCCTCCTTCTCTTTTTCTTTCTCTCTACATTTATTTTATATGTTTTGTCTTGGGTATTTTCATTTTTTATTTCATCTTTTTTTCAGCTTTTCAATTTGTTTCTTGTCTCACTGTTTCATTTGTCTACTCTCTTTTACTCTCTCTCTATCTCTTTCTCTCTCCCCTTTTCTCTCTCTCTCTCTCTCTCTCTATATATATATATATATATATATATATATATATATATATTATAAATTATATTTTAGAACATGTACATCATTTTTTTATTTATATATCCACTACAAATCGTACATTTGTTTCGACATTGAAATACGACGAAGATATATATATCTTCCCCTTTCTCACTTTCTGTTTCTCTCTCACCTTCTCTTTACCCTTTTGTTTCTCAGTTTCTCTTACTCTCACCTTTCTCTTTCCTCCTTTCTTTCCTTCTCTAAATTTATTTTCTGTTTTGTCTCGTGTATTTTCATTTTTGTATTTCATCTTTTTTACAGTTTTTTTCTTTTGTTTTTTGCCTCGCTCTATTTTATATCTCTACTCTCGTTTTCTCTCTCTCTCTCTCTCTCTCTCTCTCTTTCTCTCTCTCCCTCTCTCTCTCTCTCTCTATCTATCTATCTATCTTCCTTTCTGTTTCTCTGTTTCTCTCTCTCTCTTCCCTTTTGTTTCATTCTCTTCCTCCCACCTTCTCCCTCTTTTCTTTTCTTTATTTTTTTATTGTTTCGTCTCGTGCATTTTCATTTTAATTTTTCATCTTTTTTTATTCGGTTACTTGCCTCGCTCTTTTTTCACATCAATTTTCAATACGTCCTGTAAGTGCTCAATTCTCCAAGCCCTACTTTCTCACAACGTGTCCAATAAATTTCGACTGTCTCTTCCTGATCCTAAAAGCTAATATTCTTTTCGTTTGGTTTTTTACCGCCCCTCTTTGATCACGCCCTGCCATCCATTCACAAAACTCATTAAGTTGCTCGCTGTATCCCTCAACCTCTTTTCCCCTCAACAAAATATCTGTTAAATTTTAGTTCTTTTTCATGTGTCCAGGAAATCTCAACTGTCTCTTTCTGATTCTAAGAACGAGTGCCCTTATCTTTCTCACTTTCCTTAAAACTTCCCCGTTGATCACATGCTCCGTTTATGGTACTTTCAGCATTGTTCTGTGAAATCACATCTCTATTGTTTCACGTCTCCTCTCCATTTGTGGGGAAATTTTCCCGCATTCACTGCCATAAAGGAAGATTAATATCCCGTAGCAAATCAGCATCGTTTTCAGCAAGAGAAAACAATTACTTTTAATTATTTTTTTAAATTACAGGAAAATATTTACTCCCCAAAAATATTGCTTTTTTCTTCTTCCTTACTTGAATCTGTTGTTTTCATTCTCTCATTTGGTAGCGCCTAAGACGATACTTATAATATATAATCATCGCCTTGGCAGCGCCCTTAATTGTGTGAAAAATAAGAGACATTTATCGAGAGCAAAATAAAGTAAGAAAGTAAATTTCTACCTTGTCGTATATCTATATGTTTTATATTTTTTATATATCATCTTAAAATGGAAGACATTTAACAACAGCAACAATTAAAATGGATAGAGCATAATGGATAACTCTAGTAGAAAATAATGACATAATCAAGATGATGCTGTTCCGCACTACTTCAAACAAAAAGTTAGGAAGGAAACCCTCATCAATACTGAAAAGAACATTTGAACTTCTAGTGTTTTTGTTTATTTATTTGTTATTTTTGATTGTTTTGTTTTTTTTTGTTTTTTTTTTTTTTTACTAATGCTCACTCTATACAAGGCCCAAGAACCAGTTGCGATAAATGGTCACTGAAGGAGTTTGTTGTACAAGCGGTAAGGTTAAGAGGTAAAAGGAAAAGTTTATGAAGGTATGTATGAAAGATAACGACGAGTTCTGTATTTGGCAGATTAATATTATAGTAGTCGGGGAAGCGTCCTTTATGGAGACGATTTTTTTTTAATCATTTCACTCCAAGCAAGGTGGGACTGCCATTAATGGGTTACAGTGAGAGAAAAGACAGAGGGTATTGAGCAAAGGATAAAAGATTAACTGGATTCAAGAAGATAGAAGATGGCAATTGACGTTACATTTAAATTTTTAAAGATTATAGCTATCAGAAAAGCAAGTAAACGGAAGGGAAAAGAAAGAAGAAACTGTTAGAGTAGAAGGGAAACTTGCATTTAACAATTTAAATGGTAAAAGAGTGGAACCTAGATGCCAATCTAGTGGCACACTTAAATTCATGAGATCGGGGCACCAAGGGAAAAAGCTTCTCAGAGCATGAAAATACTTGCAGAAAAGACAGAGGGAAGATATGTCAGGTCGGTAAGAAAAAGACTGAAGTCGAGATGCCAAGTCAGGACCAATTGCATTGCAGATCTTTCTTTGGATTTTGTCAAGTACCTTGAGATGAATAGCAGGAGAAACCAAGCAACTAGATACGGTAACAGTATTCAATGCATGGACGAATGGTAAATTTATAAATCTACAAAATCGATTCTGACGAGAAAAACTTTCTGGCACGACACAGTGACACAACTTTCCTAGCAGTAGACGCATCTAAAGATTCGATGTAGTCGTTCCATTTCAGGTCGGTTGAAAAAGTTAAGCCAAGGCGACGTAGTGTGTTGCTCTCCAGAAGACTAGCATCAACCACACTGATGGTGGGCAAGAAAGTTTGGCTATACTATACGGTAGTGGTTCGCGGGCAGAAACTGTTTGAGTGGATAATACATTTTACTTACGGAATGCCAAGGGGATGAGGGTGGTTCGCTACAATATACATGGCACAGTCAGTCAGTTAGGTGCCATACGTGATACACGCTTGGGCGATCGTGTCTCAAAAGAAACATGACTGACTGGGCAGAAGATTATTCCGCAGTAGGTTGCCATTGCTTTCTGCGGTAGACTGGTTGCCAACCAAGGCTATAGAACCCAATCTGTCCTATTATTTAACCCATAACTGGAGGGAAAAGACTGATTAATACCTTTCCCAAGGGTATTTGTGCGTAAGTGAATGCAAGGAATTCAACTAGAATTCGAACTCGGCTCCCCGAGTTGTCGTTTCGAGTTGATATCCACTGCACCACAACGCACATCCTGGTACCATGCACAAAAGAGTTAAATAGTCCCTGGTTGTGTGTGTGTGTGTGTGTGTGTGTGTGTGTGTTTACTACCTGATGAGTATATATATATACCCCGTTTATGTCAATTCCAAATATATTTTTTAATGAAAAAACTGTAATCCCAGTATCATATATAACTGTGTCAATGTTGCGATAACCAGTTATTTTTTATTAAAATTTAAATTATGTACCGTTCAGTCTATAATCAGCATTTGAAGAATGCGCTATGCATGAAACTCCAAGCCGTGCTATCGGCGAGGGATAATACATATATATAGTCGTAATTTATGCTATCATAACTATAAATCCACCTCTTCTCCCTTGCTATGGGCTAATTAGTAAGACTTGAAAGAGTGATCATTTGGGAATACCAGGTGTCCCAGTGTTAATTTGGTTCTCTATTTTCACTTATGGGCAAATACCTTTGGAAAAGGGACGAATCCAGCTCTTCCAGTAACACTTGCAACGCAAAACTAGTATTATCCCCCGCCATTAATCTTAAGATATTTTTCTGCTTTGAATAACCTGAAAAAGGCTTGATAACTCGTAGAAAACGAATCAAATATGGAGCATTGTATTAAATGAACTTTAATATAAAACAAAGTTGAACTGCCAATAGACATGAAGATTTTGATTTTAATCTTTGACGGTAAGGACTAAAATTTGAACTTAACATGCCATTTTATTTATTTATTTATTTATTTTATTTATTTTTGATTCGCTATAAATCTTAAACGCGCCTTCCGAAATATAACACTACGTCGTATGATGAGTGTGTGTCGTGGGGATGCAAAAAATGTGTAAATATCTTCAACACACTACAATACTTCATCCACCTACTTCTTTCACTTGTCCCCTAGTCTGCAAGCAAATTAAATCTATATTTAAACTGAAATTCTAGGTAGAGGTATATGCTTTATTATTGTATTTTTCTTTTTTGCAATTCTCTAACAGTTATTTAGGTGAGGGTGGACTTACACTGGACAACCCTTTTTACCCTACCCAAAACTCCGAAACGAACAAGGAAAAAATATAATCCTTGCAATTTTACCAGAAAATGGTTCTTTTTTCTCAAAATACAGCGCCCCGGCAATTTTGGTGTACGGCTGGACGGGCGACAATATATTTATATATGCGAGCCTGTGTCAAAGTATCTTTTTATTCGTTCAGTGTCAAAGTTCGTCGATGTCCGCGTAAGAACGAAAGATCGAGGATAAAAGAGAGGGAGAGAATGCAAAATAGAGAGGAAAAGAAAAAAGAAAGAGAGAGTAGTGAACATATATAAACAATGACTCAACTTAAAAAAAGCAGAAAACGAAGAGTAAAAGCTAGCACACACACACACATCCACACACACACACACACACACACACACACACACACACACACACACACATATATATATATATATATATATATATAGTGTATTTGCATGTGTTTTAATCATTTCCATGCATAGTTGTTATTTGTAGTTATCGGACTTTTTTAAGGATTTGTTTTTTATGTAAGGTGGGCTTTGAATAGAATTTAGTGTTTTTTTTTTTGTTTTTTTGTTTTTTGGAAGATTGTTTTTAGAAGGGGGGTATTTCTTTTTGTTTTCAAGGACAGAGTGTAACATCGTCCCGACAGGATAATGAAATATGCTCGAAATTTGAACAGTAAATGCTTCTGAAAAAGAAGAAAATAAATACAAAGAAAGAAAATAATTGCAAATAAGGAAAGGGGAAAATAATGATGAAAAACGAAAGAAAATAACTATAAAATAATATAATTGTAAAGGGAATGAAAGAAAGAAAGAAAAAAAGAAAGAAAGAAAGAAAGAAAAAGGAAAAGAAAGAAGATAATTGTAAAAATAAAAGTAAATGAAAAATACTAAGAAAGAATGCAAGAAAGAAAGGAAAAATGACAGAAAGCAAGGAAGAAAACCTTTTAAATAAAATAAAAGTAAATTAAAAATACTAAAAAAGAAAAAAATAATGAAAGAAACCAAGAAAGAAAACCTTCTAAATAAAGAAAATAAAAGTGAATGAAAACTACTAAGAAAGAAAGCAGGAAAGAAAGAATAACAACAAGAAAGGAAATTTTCTAAATAACGTAAATAAACAATAAAACGTTTTTAAATAAAGTAAATAAAAAATAATAAGAAAGAAAGAAAGAAAGAAAGAAAGAAAATGTAATGAAATGAAGATTAAAATAAAACAAGAAAGAAAAATTCTAATTAAAGAAAATAAAAGTAAATGAAAAATATAAGAAAGAAAGAAAGAAAGAAAGAAAGAAACAAACAAACAAACAAACAAACAAACAAAAACGAATGAAATTAAGAATGAAATAAAACAAGAAAGAAAAACTACATAAAAAATAAAAGTAAATAAAAAATACTAAGAAAGAAAGCAAGAAAGAGCGAAAAAATGAAAGAAAGCAAAAAAAGAAAGAATGAAAGAAAGCAAGAAAGAAAAACGTCTAAATAAAGAAAATATAAATAAAAAATACTAAGAAAAAAAAGAAAGAAAAAAGAATGAAATAAAACAAGAAAGAACTTCTAAATAAAGAAAATAAAAGTAAATGAAAAATACAAAAAAGAATGAAATAAAACAAAAAAGAAAAACTTCTAAATAAAGAAAAGAAAAGTAAAAGAAAAATACAAGAAAGAAAGAAAAAAGAATGAAATGAAATAAGAAAAACTTCCAAGTACAAAAAAATAAACGTAAAAGTATTAAGAAAGAAAAAAGAATGAAAGGAAAAATTAAATAAAACAAGATTTTCTTGTTTTATTTAATTTTTCCTAAATAAATAATTTTCTTCTAAATAAAAAAATAAAAGTAAATGAAAATACTAAATCAGAAAGAAATCTTCAATTAAAGAAAAGTCGTTAGCAAAGATAAAACAGAAATAAAAAGACAGAGACAAAGAATTGAATGTGAAATGAACGAGTAAATAAAGTCATAAAGAGATTAAAACAAACTATATGAAGAAAGCAAAAACAAAGTAAGGTTTTCTTCGTAAAGAATGATAAGAGAAAATTTGGAATTAAAAAATCTCAGACTCATGTGAAAGCTATATTTTGTGTAATCACTTTTGAAACTTTGAAATTTTATTATGAATCTTATCAAAAAGGTTCACCATATTTAATGTCTCGTTTTTGTTTTTCCCGCCATTTCCTTACATTTTAGCGAGTTACCTGTACATGGCTTTATAGTTATCTGATTTTATTATAGATTTATATTGAACAAACTGGTAAGCCACATAATTATTCAGTCCCTTAAGTCAGTTAAGTGCCATACGTGATACACGCTTGGGCGATCATGTCTCTAAAAAGACATGACTGACTTGGCAGAAGGTTATCCCGCAGTAGGTTACCATTGCTTTCTGCGGTAGACTGGTTGCCAGCCAAGGCTATAGAACCCAATCTGTCCTGTTATTTAACCCATAACTGGAGGGAAATGACGGATTAATACCTTTTCCGACGGTATTTGCGCGTAAATGAATGCAAGAAATCTCAAATGGAATTCAAACTCAGCTACCCGATTGCACCACAACGCACATAAGTACCATACGTGAAACAAGCTGTGGTAACAATGTCCCGAAAGTGACATGACTGACTGGGCAGAAGATTTTCCCACAGTAAGTTGCCATTATTTTCTGCGGTAGACTGGTTGCCAACTAAGGCTATAGAACCCAATCTGTCCTTCTATTTAACCCATAGCTGGAGGAAGAAGCGACGGATTCATTCCTTTCCCAATGTTATTTGCGCGCATGTGAATTCCTACTCGGCTCTTCGATTTCTCGTTTCGAGCCGATATCCACTGCACCACAACGCACATCTCACATTATTACGAAGCCCTTAATTTTTTCTTCTCTATCGCTCTTGTGCGATATTTATGTTACAATAGGGCATTTGTAACAGAGTTAATGCAACATAGTTGATGTCACGTGGTTACGTTTTGTTGTATTATAGCAGCGGCAATCACCAGAAGTAAAGCTGCGGCGGAAACAGTCAAAACAACAGTCACCGGGAAAACTGTCGGTCTTTTTTTTTTTCAGAGTTTCGCACCACAAACATATTACATTTTTTTAAATTTCTCACCCCAAGGCAATAAATCCACTTAGACGCAAATGATTATTGAAAAGAAAAGAATCTTTTAAAAAAATTATCCAGAAACTAATAAAAAGACATAATTCAAGAAGACAGAAGATGGCGATTGACTTCGTAGTTGACAGAAAAGCAAGAAGCTAGGAGAAAATTTCCCAGTCGAAATGTACAATAGAAGATCTGTTAGCATAGAACTTATGGTTACATCTAGCAATTTTAACAGTAAAATGATGACACCTAACTGCCAATCTAGTACCGCGCTTAAATTTGTGAAATTGAGGCATCAAAGAGGAAAGCGTGTCAGAATAATTACAGGTAATGTTTTTTTTTTTTATATTTTGAAATATTACATTCATGTGACACAGGGCCAAAAATTGGATGGGGAAAAGTTGGTCATCACTGATTATCTTACACGTAGTTAATCTAGTTCGAAACCCACTCATTCATTACAATTTATACATACACTACAAGAACTCACCCATCACCATTTGATCCAACACATACCATAATAACGCATATTCACAAGAATCCTACAAAAACATCAATGACATGAAAATATTGTTTTTTTTTGTTTGTTTTTGTTTGTTTTTTTCGTTTTTTTTTTGTTTGTTTTTTTTGTTTTTTTGTAAAAAATGTATTAAATGAGTTGGGAGGGAGTGTACCCAGTAATGAAAATAAAATCCAAAAAGATTTGTTAAGAAAAATAAGAGTGCCTACTATATTAAAGAAGGGTAATGAGGAAACAAAATAAATTACGGCGTGGAAAATTATCAAAGGCTGATCTAGTCATGATAAAAAGATAGGCCAAATCGGCTAAATGTTTAAAATACTTATCAAAATGTGAATCAGTCAGTCAGTTAAGTACCAAACACGCTTGGGCGATCATGTCCCTTTCGAGACATGACTAACTGGGAAAAAGATTACCCCGCAGTAGGTTGCCATTACTTTCTGCGGTTGCCAGCCAAGGCTATAGAACCCAATCTGTCCTGTTATTTACCCCATAACTGGAAGGAAGAGACGGATTAATAATTTTCTCAAGGGTATTTGCGCGTAAGTGAACGCAACGAATTTAACTGGAATTTGAACTCGGCTTCCCGATCTCTCGTTGCAAGCCAATATCCACAACGCGCAACCACAAAAATGCAAAAATACAGGCAAAGAGAGACTGTATAATTTTAAGATTAAAAACTTTGAACATTGATTGGAATTAATAACACATGGCATTTTATTTATCTTTTTGTCTATAAAACTGTGAATATATATGCAAAAAGTTAAATAAATTGCCATATGTAATTAATTACCGATTAAAATTATACAGTCTCTCTCCTGAACACTTACTCTCCTCTTTAGTTCATAGATCTCCCAAGGTGGCGTTACTGTTCAGATTGAGTATCTTTGGTTTAATAGTTTTTGGGAAGGGTGGAAACGAAAAGGAAATTGATACTGAACATCGGGAAAAGACAACTGAAGTTTCTGGGATATGTAATGAGGAAGAAGGGCTTGGAGAATCTGATACTCACAGGTCAGATAGAAGGAAAGAGAGACTCGGAAAAGTAGCGTGTAACATATATGACGGGCCTGAGCAAGTGTTTGGGTGAGGGGTAGCAGGAGAAAGCATGCTTAGAGCCACAGAAGATAGGGAGACGTGGAAGGCCATGATTGCCTACGCCCTGAAAGGATACGGCACATAAAAGAAGAAGATTCTATTATATATCCTGAAGTCTCTGTGTCAATTCCTGCTATGCCCTAATACGGTCATCATTTTGCTAGATGTGTGAATAAGTTTCCAGCGCTCCTTTCTTTAATTTTTTCGTTAAGACGTAATCAGTTAGTCAGTCAATTAAGTGCTATACATGGTACACGCTTAGGCGGTCATGTCTGTTTCGAAACTGACTAGGCAGAAGATTTTCTCGCAGTAGGTTGCCATTTCTTTCTGCGGTAGACTGGTTGGTTGGTTGGTTGGTTGGTTGGTTGGTTGGTTGGTTGGTTGGTTCATTTAACCAGCATATCAGCCTTCATTAGGTCATTTAATGCTGAAAATCGTTTTGATTTGTTTTATTTAGTTTATTTGTTTTATTGGTTTTGTTTGCTTATATATTTTTTTTTCAAAAAAGGTTTTGCTGGTAAGATTTTTCATTCAAAAAAGGTTTTGATGGTAACATTTTTCATTCAACAACCTCCCAATCAGAAGCCTTGCTGCCAGATGCAGTTTAAGGTCATACCCAGGACCGCGGTAGACTGGTTAGCAACCAAGAACACAATCTGCCCAACTGCTCAACCTGCTGTAACCCCAAATATTAGGAACAACAAAATATAACAAACACATTTAAATATATTTTGGAAGACAATAATATTCATTGTTTTTTTTTTGTTTTTGTTTTTTGTTTTTTTTTTTGTTTTTTTTATTCTCACCAACCAGGATACAGCAGGGTTGGGTTGTTTAACAAATTACTGTCTACACGTGGTGTATTGTTCAGTAGCCATGTTGTTGCTCTCTCTTAACCCTTTTTAGTGAAGAGTCAATGAATGGTTAAGAGAGGAGTTGTCTCCCCTAACACAGCCCATAGCCGGAGAGAAAAGAGTTGGATTAATACCTTTTCCAAGGGTATTTGCGTATAAGTGAATGCAACAAGTTCAAATGAAATTCGAACTTGGCTCTCCGATTTTTATTCCGAGCCGACATCCATTGCACTACAACGCACATCCTCTATCGATTTCCCTTTTCTGTTAAGTAATAAATACGCTGGAAACATTTTCACACACACTATAAAGGAATTTTGGGGCCAAAAAGATCATTATTGTTTATGCTATTGTCCACCCACACAAGAATCAGTTAAAGTAGGAGTTACTGAATGGGGTTGTTTTGTGGACGTAAGAAGTGTAGCTTATGAGAATATCTACGATAACGATTGACTTGAAGTGGTTAAGACTGGCCTAGACGGCGAAGTATCTTTTCGGAAGCCTATGGCTTTTCTGTCTTGGATCGTTTCTAAGACGAAATAGTCTATTATTTAAATGGTACTAGCAGGAGTTAACGTACGCGATAACAAACTAATGAACCAACTAAATAAGGAACACGCGGAATTATGATATGAATGTTGGTAATATAAAGAAATGTGTCTGGTGTATATTTATTGCATGTTGATTAGAAGGAATATTAATGAATAATCAACATCGCCTATCATCCTCTTCATACTTCTTTTGAACAGGAGTAGAGGTTTATCCTTGGTTTCTTGTTTAGGATTTGTTTTCTGGTTCCTTCTAAAGTCTACTTCAATTCTATACTTCTAACGTCACCGCCTAAACTCTAAAATGTTATTAAGTATTTATTTACCTATCATCCGGTCCACGCTCCTCTCCGCTCTTTTGAACAGGAGTAGAATTTATCCATTGTTTCAAGTTTAGGATTGTGTTTCCGGTTCCTTTTAAAATCTCATTCTCTTTCACTTGCAGTAACCCTTTGTGCTTTAGTGGTTTTATCGCCTTGTTTGGCTTGAATTTCTTTTTATTTTTAATGCAATATATTCCCACCAAATACGTTTTTTATATCATCAATATGTATAAAACCTATATTTCATGAATCCAAGATTCAAATATTTGCAGGTGATGTAATCTAGTATTACACGTTCACCTCCAACATTCACCGTATTTATCATACGATTAAAATATACTAACGTTGAAATTTTTTGATACACACTTAAATTATGTTAACGTTTCAAGAATTAAACATACAGACGCCATTATACAGGGTGGTTCAAAAGTAGGTAGACAGTAAATGATGACATTTATTTTGAGATTTTGTATTCGATTATATTTACTAATACAATTGTTACATTGACAATTAAATATATATCCAGGGTGGTCCAAAAGTAAATGAATAGTAAATGATAGCATTTATTTTGAGATTACATATACAATTATATTTACTAATACAATTGTTACATTGACAATTAAATATATATCCAGGGTGGTCCAAAAGTAAATGAATAGTAAATGATAGCATTTATTTTGAGATTACATATACAATTATATTTACTAATACAATTGTTACATTGACAATTAAATATATATCCAGGGTGGTCCAAAAGTAAATGAATAGTAAATGATAGCATTTATTTTGAGATTACATATACAATTATATTTACTAATACAATTATTACATTAACAATTTAATTTTATTGTGTGCAATAACACAAAAGCGCTTAAATTTTATAAACGCAGGTGCTGAAACTGTTGCCCTTCACAATTTACACAGCTTTAAAGTCTACTTCTTAATCTTCGACAAACATTTTTGCCCAAGTCTCTTGGAGTATTAATTTCTTGAAAAGCATCTCTTATATAATTTTTCAAATCACCAACACTGGTTTTCAACTATTAACTTTATCCTTGAGTACTCCCTGAAAGAAGAAATCTCCATTGGGGTCAAGTCAGGTGAACATACTGACCAATCAATTGAACTTCATCGGCTAATCCATTTCTCAGGAAATGTTTTAAGATACCCACAGACTGCTCTTAAATAATATAATATAATGAACACCATTGTGATAATATAACCGATACACAAACTGTTCACCAACTTTTAGACCACCCTCTATATACATGTGAAGGCCACGTAACCAATGAAAGCAAAACAGAATATACCAACTGATACAAGCACACCAAAATTCTATAAAATAAACAATATCGCCCGGTTCACACTCCACCCACGTCTATTGAACAGGTTAAGAGGCTCATCCCTTGTTCCCTGTTTAGGATGTGGTTTCCGGCTTTCTCTTTTCCAATCTTCTCGCTTTGGTTTCTTTTTTTTTTCAATTGGAGTAGATAGATCTATCTATCTATCGCCCGGTTCATACTCCACCCACGTCTATTGAACAGGTTAAGAGGCTCATCCCTTGTTTCCTGTTTAGGATGTGGTTTCCGGCTTTCTCTTTTCCAATCTTTTCACTATTACGTAGCCCCCTGCACATCAGTGGCGTTAAAAAAAAAGGTGATGAATACACAACTAATAAAAACAAAAACGGCATAAAATTTAAAAATTAATCTACAGTATTTTTTAGCGTATAATGTGCGAAATTTTGAACGAAAATGAAAGACCAAAATGCAAGTAGTATTAAGTTTTAAGAAAATTTTACTCAGCTTAAAAGAATTCTTATTTAAAACATCCATTCTGGATGTAGGTGATCATGGTTTTTCACAATTTCCTGTCTTTTGTAGCTTTTAATAAACTGTATCTTTATTTGCAAATACACTCAATAAACAGAATAGATAATAAAACACAAAATAGGCAGGTGTTGATAACGATTGTTTACTAATTGTATTTGTCATGTCTACAACATTTGTTTTCTCTTTTTAGTGTCGGCAATATTTGTTTCTCTTTTCATTCTTAATGAAAGACATTTTTTTTCACAGTTTATTAATATTTAGAAATATAATAAAGTCACATCAAACAGATAGATTAATTAACACCTTAAAATTTATTACCAGGTATGTCTAGTCAACACCTTTCTTGAAAATTCAAAAATAAGTTTGAAACTGAAATTAGTAAAAAACACGCAATGGCTAAACATAAGGTTCGTTTCTATTTTTTAATATCGTGAAAATTTAAAATTTTAGCGAAATATATATAAAAAATTGAAATTTTAATGAATAATATGGTACACTTTTTAAAAAAAATAGAGATGACTATACTTTTATGACTGTATTTTTATGTGTCCCCTCAGGATGAAGGTGATCATAACTCTCCACAACTTCCTGTCTTTTGTAGCTCTTAATAAACTTTATCTTTCCGTTGTTGCTCCTGTTCTGTCATCCTTTTATTCATTAAATATGTTTTGCATTGTTTTACCTGTCTCGTGAGTATCAAATTTTCCAAGCCCCTCTTCCTCATTATGTGCCCCAGAAAATTCAACTGTCCCATCCTGATGTTAAGTATTCGTTTCCTTTTTGTTTCCATTTCGTCGATGGTCACATGTTCGGTCCACAGTATCCTCGGCATAGAATCACATTTCTGTTGCTTCAAGTTTCTTCTTCATCTTTGAGATCATCCGTAAAAGAGGGTAGATATCACATAGCAGTTTAGCATTTTTCCCCTATTTCTTCTTACTCTGCTTAGCTTCTTGAATGATTTGGTTTTCAGTGTCACACTTTATGACTCCTGTTAAAATACTCCCCAGATAGCTATATTTCTGCACTTGTTTGATTTCGGTGAATCCGATTTGCAATTTGCACTCTGGGCTCATACTCGATCAAGGATGCAATTTATTCCCTATTTTTAACTTCAGGAAACAGGGTCATAATCAAGTCGTATTATATGCAAGAAAATACAGTATAGCCCCCAACTTCCAATGCCTCTGATAAAACTAACTAAATAATGAATGTGCAAAATTTATTGTTTTAAAAAACCTTGTTTAGTAAAACATATACAAATGCAAATAAATAATCAAACAGAAATTATTCTTCAAGATCATTTTAGTTTCCTGGTTGCTGCTTCCGACTGGTAGTTACGAGTTCTAATCCTTGCGTAGCGCCAAGAGCGCTTGCTCTGATCAACAAGTTGCATAATATCGGGGTTCTTGCAGTGCTATGTCGCGCATGGATAGGTGTCCCTGCAAGCGCTTTCGGTGGGCAACCCCGAAGCCACACTTTGATGCAGCGCGAGTCAGTTTCCCTCCCAGCGCATATCGTGGATAATGACCGTCTGCATCCTCTACTCAAGGTCCCTCCCTACCAACAAACCATAATATGAAAAACGAAATCAGAAAAAATCCTAAACCAGTCAAACTCAAATCACCAAAATCTCTTAACAGTTCTTTTACTAACATCCGTGGCATTCGTACTAACTTTTGTAGTGTAGAAGCTTTCCTCCACGAAAAGTCCTCTGACATCCTAACGCTCTGTGAGACTAACCTCAACTCATCAATTCCCTCCTCTGACTTCTCGATCCCTGGTTATCTTCCCCTCTTAAGGAAGAATTCCACTGTCCATATGCATAGGCGCGGGGGGGTCTACGTTAGTGAACATCTCCCTGTAGCTAGGGTGACATCACTCGAATCCCCTGATCACCAATATGTATGTCTCCGTCTGTCACTTCTAAGTTCGGTTAGCTATCTTTTCTTCCTTTGCCGTTCCCCCTCCTCTCCCGACTGCTCCCTTCTAGACAGCATTTCTAATAATATAGATAAGGCTACTTCCACCCACCCATTCGCTCACATATTTGTATTCGGAGATCTTAACGCCCATCATGCTGAGTGGCTTAAAGACTCTGTTGCTGATTCAGCTGGCATCCTCGCCATGAACGTTACCATTTCCCAATCCCTTACACAAATAGTGGACTTCCCCACACGCTTTCCCAGCACTCTCTCTGGACACGCCTCTCTACTAGATATATGCTTTACCTCTGCACCTGACTCCTGCCAAGTCTCGCAGCTTTGCCCTCTCGGCAACTCCGATCATGTGTTGTCTCTTAATATTTCTCTTCATTCTTACTCTCACAAGGAGCCTTCTACCTATAGGACCTCCTGACTGGGACGCTTTTCGTGATTTCCTATGCGACATCCCTTGGGGAAAAGTGTTCAATCTCCTAGTTGATGACTGTGCCTCTGAGATTTCTTCCTGGGTGAAAGCTAGCATTGATGCCTTCATACCAACCAGGATGTTTCGTCTCAAACCTCATTCCTCCCCTTGGTTCTCTCCTGCCTGTTCGGCCGCCATTGCCCACAGGAACAACTACTTCCGACTATTTTGAAGACATTCATCTGACCACAATAGGCGCCTATTCACGTCTGCTCGTAATGAGTGCAAGAGAATCCTGAATGACGCCAAGCGGTTGTTTGCTGAGAGAATGAGACAGCTGACCGCAATTTCGGCTCCAAGGACTATTGGCGGTTATGCAAACGGGTGCTGAACAATAGCAAATTCTCTATCCCACCCATAATCAATGAATTTGAGGTCCTCACAGCATCAGTGGACAAGGTCGAGTGCTTTGCTCGCAGATTCTCATCCAACTTCACATTTGACTCATCTGGAGTACCCGCACCCAACTTCCCTATTAGAACTGAGGCTAAACTGAATGATGTATACATTACCCCGGCAGTAGTATCTCGAGTAATATCAAAACTTGACCCCCATAAGGTGAGCGGTGGTGATGGAATCCCGTTGACTGTTCTTAAGAAATGTACCCTTAAACTCTTCTCTGTCCTCTCTAAACTGTATAACTACTGCTTTTCTGCTTCCTGTTTTCCTGCATGCTGGAAGTCCTCTTCTGTCGTTCCTGTATTTAAGAACTCTAAATGCAATGTCAAGACTCATCTCTTAACCACTTGACTCTAGTTCTTTTTTCACCACCCTGTATATCCTTTCCTTTCTTTCCACCTTTGCAACTGCCATCACACCTGTATTCCGATCCTTCTCTTGCTCCTTTCTAACTGGTTCGTCTTTCTCTTCACTCTCTTCTATCTAATCTTTTTACTTTTATGTAGCCCCCTGCACATCAGTGGCGTTACCGCCTTGCTGGGGGTGATACGATAAAAAATAGTTAACTTATTAACTCTTAATGATGTGTATTGTAGTGCAGTGGATATCGGCTTAGAACGAGAAATCGAAGAGCCGAGTTCGAATTCCATTTAAATTCGTTGCATTCACTTACGTGTAAATACACATGTGAAACGCGTTAATCCGTCTCTTCCCTCCAGCTATAGGTTAAATATTAGGACAGATTAGATATTTTATCCTTGGTTGGCAACCGGTCTAACGCAGAAAGTATTGGCAAACTACTGCGGAAAAATCTTCCCAGTTAGTCATGCTTCTTTTGAGACATGATCGCCTAAGCGTGTATCACGTATGACACTTAACTGACTTATTAACACGTAAATGCCAGTTTAGATATTTGTCTATATTTGTGAGATGTGGTATTGTAATTATTTACATTGTTCGGAATGTTGTTTTCAACTTTGTTGCCATATTCATCTTCAATATCTGTCAATGTTTCTGAAATGAGCTATTGTAATTATTTACACTATTTACATTGTTCGGACTGTTGTCCTCATCTTTGTCGCCATATTCACCTGCAATATCTGTTTATGTTTCTGAAATGAGGTATTGTAATTATTTAAACTATTTATATTGTTTGAACTGTTGTCCTTGTCAGCTTCAATATTTGTCTATATTTTTGAGATAAAGTGTTGTTATTATTTACATTGTTCGGGATGTTGCCCTCATCTTTGTTTCTATATTCACGACGTTTCGGCCGTTGTTAACATCTTTTTGCACTAAAAATGGGAAGCCAAGAATATGTACGTACAAGTTTGTCCTCTTATTCGTTGAAATATTACATTAGTAACACCAAATTAGTCAGAGGACTACGCATACCCGATTTCAGTATAATGTGCACTTGTTCTGGCTACTCGAGGCAGATTACAGATAGGAAGTTGTAATCTACCCCAGTGTTCGAAATAAAGAGTTCAGTTCAACATTTCAATCACCTGACGAATGTCGAAGCGTATAACGTCCGAGACGTCGTGAATATGGCAACAACGACGAGGACAACAGACTGAACAATGTAAATAATTACAATAGCTCATTTCAGAAATATGAACAGAAACTGAAGATGAATATTGCAACAACGATGAGGACAACAGTTCGAACAATATAAATAATGTAAATAATTACAATACTTCATCTCAGAAATATAGACAGATATTGAAGGTGAATATGGCAACAAAGATGAGGACAACAGTCCGAACACTGTAAATAATGTAAATAATTACAATACCTCATCTAGGAAATGAAGACAGATATTGAAGGTGAATATGGCAACAAAGATGTGGACAAATGTCTGAAGAATGCAATTAGTGTAAATAGCCAGTTTAGATGTCGGGTAGGATCAGTAGAATCAATATAAATTATCGACATCTTTTTGCACTAAGACATGAGAAGCCGAGAATATGTACGTACAAGTTTGTTCTCTTATTCGTTGAAATATTACATTGTTAACACCAAATTAGCCAGAGGACTACGCATACCCGATTTCAGTATGATGTGCACTTGTTCTGGCTACCCGAGGCAGATTACAGATAGGAGGTTGTAATCAGCCGAGACGTCGCCAATCCGATAACGTTGACTGAATAGATCTGTAAAAGATACCCCCGACATTTGATAGGAAGATCACATTCAAACAAATCATGCAGCATAATTTGGAGAAATGAGCTATTTGTATCGGGTAGTTAAAGAAAAATGGCTTTTATTTCATTTCTACAACGAACTTTGAAATATAACGATGAGCTAGAAACCTTGTAAATCCTGAATAATTCATAATTAAGCATATGTATGTTAGTGTGTGTGTGTGTGTGTATGTGCGTGTGTGAATGCGTGTGCGTGAGTGTGTGAATGCATATGAAATCTGATCACTAAGTATGTAATATCAAATATTGTTATTGTCTTAACTTTAATCCTAATATTTTATCTGATTTTCAGTCTCCATACCTCGGAATTAAAGGCATTGAAAGAAAGGAAATTAAGTTTAAAAGTATTCGACTGTCGCACTCATTTTCAAGAGTCTATAAAATACAGAATAACGGGTATAAAATGAGAATATATATTTATATATTCTTTTCCGGTATGGCCAAGCTTCATGTAACTGTTTTACACATAGCGTTTTAATTAATCAACTTAAATTTGACGTTCCTAAAAATATAAGTATGCAGTCGACAATATATATATATATATATATATATATAGGTTTCATTGAATAATATAGACAAGTTCTGTCTATTTATTTTGTGTAAGATCCTTTCGTATGATCTGATTAGCTTGATAGTGTTGTCATGAAAAGACGACAAGAAAGCACAGTAATTGTTGATTTTTTTATCAGGTTTGAGCTTTCGTCTTACATAAGCCATTATCAAAGGATGAACATTTAATATACAGTGAACATAGAACATTTAAATTATTAACAGAGTGGAGTTATACAGAGAAAATTAAACAGGTCCATTTTTTATGTCGCAGATGACCGCAGGCCGAGAACTAAATGGTGGTAGTAGGTTTTTGGTCAAATGAGAGTATAGTGGCATGAGGGGATTGGTCTGGGAACTGCTACTACTATGGATGTAGGGGGTAAGTATAGTAACTATGACCTCTCCCGTCGATTATAGGCATTGAAGTATGTTAGTGGAGGTGTCGAAATTTATTTTATTTAAGCTAGGTTTAAACTGTTTGATGTGGATAGCTTCTAGAATTTTAAGTTTTCGTTTATTATTTTCTTGTCTAAGTATATATGTATTTTCAACAATATTGTGTGTATTTTTGGCAGCATTTTTTCATTAATACAGGTTTCATTGAATAATATAGACACGTTTTGTCTATTGTGTGTAGGATCCTTTCGTATAGTCTGATTAGCTTGATGGTGCTATTGTTAAAAGACGACAAGAAATTACAGTAATTGTTGGTAAAAATGGACTTGTCTCTTTGATTTAATTCTCTTTGTTAACTTTGTTAATAACTTAAATGTTCTATGTTCACTATATGTTAACGTTCATTCTTTGATAATGGCTTATGTAAGCCAAAAGATTAGACCTGATAAAAAATCAACAATTACTGTGATTTCTTGTCGTCTTTTAACGATAGCACCATCAAGCTAATCAGACTATACGAAAGGATCCTACACAAAATAAATAGACAAAATTTGTCTATATTATTCAACGAAACCTGTATTAATATATATATATATATATATATATATATATATATATATATATATATATATATATGACAAGGATATAAAAATTTTATATATCAATAACTGTTTGGGAGGAATTATGAATTATGAATGATAAAGTGAGAAAAAGTTTTCTTGTGACACGTTTCATTCTTAGGATTTCATCAGACTAAACTTGTTTACGTTCATGCGACTACACATGCGCACGATCGAGAGACGCTGTGAATTTAAAATTTGGCCCGGTGGGGGAGATATTTTTAATTTGCTTTGGGTTTTGTTTATTTAATAGTGTGTTTTGGGTGTATAATGTAGCCAATTTCATTTTATTCTTTTTCTTCTTGTTTCCACACACACACACACACACACACACACACACACACACACATGATGTGATTTGAAAATTATCAGCAAATTATCAGCGCGTTGTTTGTTTTGAATTTTGTTGACTCCACGGTATAGTAGGGTCAGTTGGACACCGTCTGTGAGAAATAGAGTCCTATGGCGTAATTCAGTCCACCAGAAATCTGGAAACAACCTACTGTACTACTTGGCATTTGCGCCGGATGGTCCAATACAAACACTTCAGAGAGTTTGGGTGTCAATCTGAGGAGAATGAACAGGATTCGGAAAGACTTGGATGATATCTCCAGTGAATCTTATGATGTTTAGAGTGATGACAACGTTACGCTTCAATTCATCTTCCCATGGAGCCTCAGTATCAACACAGAAAACTACACCCATTGTCTTGAAGAAGTAATGGCACTCTGGCTTAGGAGGGGGCCTACTGGAATACCCTATGTCTGACAACAGGACTCTGGACTATGCCACACAAGCAAGAGAACCCAGTCACGTCTGTCAAGCAATTTCTGCGGCTACAACCACTCCATACATCTGGTAACCTAACTCTCCAGACTGCAACGATTACATGTGGAGTGCAGTTGAGCGAGAGACCAACAAAGCTCCCTGTAACACCAAAGATGAACTGAAAGCAAGGAGATGCAGAAGAGATGCAAGAAATCGTTTGAAGTCCGTGGTTGAAACCAATGGCAATTATATATTAATAAACTCTTATAAAATATAAGAGTTTATTTAATAAAAACTCTTATATTTTAAGATATTTTTATGTAATTTACTTTTTGCATAATTTAGACGACAATGCATCCATGTGTGTGTGTGTGTGTGTGTGTGTGCGTGTGTAGCAAATAATAGAGACCACTTGTGCACTGTCAATTACAGCAGCAACTAAAATGATATCGCATTTAACTTGAAAGTAAATAATAACATAATTGATGTACTGACGTTCCACACTACTTCAAACAAAAAATTAGCAAAAAAACTCTCATCAAAACTGGAAGAATAATAACAATAACTAAACTAGATAATCCTATTTTCCTGAAATATTATTTTAATAGAAAGATTTTATAAATTTCAGCTGAGAGTAGCAATGGCTGCTCGGTCAACCAGTATTAAATATTCCCTCATACAGAAACGGCAAATATTAAAAATTAAATAAAACTGTTTCAACATTTGTATTATGTGTGTGGCGGTAAGTGCCATACGTGGTACACACTTGGACGATCATGTTTCAAACTTGACTTACTGTGCAGATTTTCCCGCAGTAGGTTGCCATTACTTTCTGCGGAAGACTGGTTGCCAACCAAGGTTATAGAACCTAATCTGTCCTGTTACTTGATCTATACCTGAAGGGAAGAGACGGATGAATACCTTTCCCAAGTGTATTTGCGCATAAGTGAATGCAACTAGAATTAGAATTCGAACTCGGCTCTCCAATTTCACATTTCGTATGTACATATGTATATTCACATGTATGAATATATATATAAGGCCTTAATCTTAAATAATCTTAAGAATTAATGAGGTATTTTGAATTAGTGAGGTATTTTGAACCCTATATTTTTCCCATCGGCCAACTTCCTGAATTTCTTTCTGCCATTTCAAATACTCAAAAGAGCATGTATTTCTTTTCTAGCATTTTCTTTTAATTCTCTCAGTTTACATTGTTTTTTTTTTCTTCTTCTTCTTCTTCTCTCTTTCGGACTCATTCTATTTCAACCAGACACACAATAAAATGTCAACGCATCTTCTTCACAAAGGTCTTGACTAGCTGACCTCAACCAACACTGTTACCGGTGGGGATTACAGTTCCTCAAATCACTGTCATATTAAGTGACACCGTGAAGCGTTACAGTAACACAATTGATAGCAGATAAAACACGTAAATCAATAAAATTCATGGCATATTCGATATCATTTTTCTCAGTGAACAAAGTGACAACTCAGAGGAGAAGGCTGTTGTCTGCAACTTGCCGTTCTTTGTAAAAGTAACAAAAAAATTTGTATTTGTCTGTATTTCTGAGATGTGGTAGTATTTACAGTATTTACATCATTCGGACTATTGTCCTCATCTTTGTTGTTATCTGTACGACGTTTCGGTCGTTGTACGTTCCAGCCTTCTTCGGGTGCTAGTAATTTCGAACTGAACCCTTTATTACAATAAATAATAATAAAGGATTCGGTTTTAAATTCCTAGCACCTGAAGAAGGACGGAGCGTACAACGGCCGAAACGTTGCATAAATGGCAACAGAAATGAGAACAATAGTCCGAATAACGTAAATACTGTAAAAAATGTTGTATATTCTCAAACAGACCATAGGATAAGAACAACCTTAGAATATTTTTAGACGAAAAAATTCTTCGCCAGCAACAGTTTTATGTCGTAATGGATAATTTAAATGCTTAATTCAAGATTTAAAATTTCTATTAATTTCATGTACCCTTTTGAGAGTGTGAACCATGGTTTCAAATGGAACAATACTATGAACTATAATTCCAGATAAAACCATAGTGTGATAGTGTGAAACTACTGTTCCAGATGAAACCATAATGTAGTGGTGTGATCCATGGTTCCAGATGCAACCATAGTGCGCACCATTTTTCCAGATGAAGCCATTGTGTGATTCTGGAATTCTAGATAGAACTATAGTGTGAACCATGGTCCCAGATTAAACTATCGTGTGAACCATGGTTCTAGATGGAACCAGAGTGTGATGGCGTGAACCCTTGTTCCTGTTGGTAAAAGAAAAAAATGATTGTAAGCACGACAATATTTAATTATATGCGGTGATGAAAGTAAATGAATATTTGAATAAAGTAGATTTCACAGACGCTATTTTAATGAAGTAGCCATCCAAATTCAAATAATGCTACCAAAAACTGTCGATAACAGTAATTTTACTCTTTTTTTTTTTTTTTTTAAGTATAACCTCCTTAATATTGAATCAGTTTAAATACATAAATTCTTATCGGGAAAATATTTAAAACGTAATCAATTTCTTTCATGCATTAAATTGATCATTGGTCGTTTTTGGCATCGTATGCCTGGCACCAAATATCAGATTTCCACAAAATTTTCTTTGCATTTATAGGAAAATACTGATCTAGATTTATATTTCTATGTTTTTGGCGTGATGAATTCATTTTTGATACTTAAAATCCCCAAAGGAGGTCTAAATAGGTTAAATGCAAAATTTAATCTCCTTTTAGAAATTGTCGTTATTTGCAGAGCAGGGTATCCACGCCTAAGCCTCTATTTTTAATTAAAGTTTTGTTTTAATCTTCCTCTCAAGTACAAATAATTTATCCAGTTCCTTATGTGAGCTGAAAATCATTCAGGTAGTTTAAAAAGTAAGTTCTTTTCGCTCTATTATGTGAGTCTAATGTGCGCTTCTCATAACAAGACGTATAATAAATTCGTTCTGTCAGAATAAGAATCCTATTAGAGTTGTGCATGTTAGTCCACCCGACCGTTACGTCCTGCCAATACCTCATAAATAGTGGATAATTCGTTTTGATCACGTGGAAACGACACTATATGATTTCAGTGTGAAAATGAAAGGAAGTGGGAAATATAGGAAATATATTTATTTTTCATAAAGAAAGGACTATTCCGTTTTGATCATGTGGAGAAAGGGGAAAAGACACTACTTGGTTTCAGTGAGAAAATGAATTAAAGAAAAAAGGGAAGATAGAAATGTTTAACGTTTGTTTTAGTGAAATGGAAAAAAGTGATCAATTTCAAATCTTTTTATTTGTACCTTCTTACTTCTTAAAATATTGACCGTCATTCATATTTATGATTATTATTGAAATATTTTGTTAAAGTTAAGTACAAATATTTAACGGTGCGATAGGGGAGTGTCTACGGAAATTTTATTGTCATAAAATTCGCCATGTGCTTCTTCTTCTTCTTCTTCTATGTGCCCTGTCCCTTCAGGACGTAGGCGATCATGGTTCTCCACGTCTCCCTCTACCTTGTGGCTCTTAGTATGTTTGAGCCTGTTGCTCCTGGCAACCCCGTTCCGTCATCCACCTGATCAGACCCTGCAAATATGTTATCCGCTGTTTTCCTCTGTCTCTCCTTCCTTTTATCTGACCAGTCAGTATCAGGTTCTCCAGGCTCTCTTTCCTCATTTCATGTCCCAGGAACTTCAGTTGTCTCTTCCTGATGCTCAGCATCGATTTCCTTTTTGTTGTCATTCTTTCCAACACCTCCTCGTTGCTTGCATGCTCAGTCCACGATATCCGTAGCATCCTTCTGTAGAACCACATTTCGGCCGCCTCCAGTTTTGTCCTCATTTTCGATGATATTGTCCAGCATTCACTGCTGTATTGAAGAACTGACATCACGTAGCAGTCTAGCACTCTTTTCTTCGTTTCTATTGAGATTTTCCTGTGTTAGTATTTTGCTCATCTTCTGGAACGCGTCCTTTGCCATGCCAATTCGTCTTCGGATCTCCGTGTCGCACTTTCCATCTTCTGTTAGAACACTTCCTAGGTTGAAGAATTATGATTCATTAAAAATTCAAGTTGGAAAACCGTGAAACCGGGTTGAAACTAGTATCCTCAAATTCATCTATACATACACAGTGTGCGCCTAGGCAATCTTATATATGTGCGCATGTATATTCTTCTCTAGAACAACGCAAGGCCGCATACAACATTTAATAACACAAGAAAAAAATGATGGAATACGTTTTGTTTGTCCTTCCACCACCCGCCATTTTATCCTTGCACCAACGGATTTCTTTTTTTTTTTTTCGATCTTTGCCTTCATGGGAAAAACTTTCTCTGGGGAAAACCACATACAAGAGTTTGTCAAAAGATCTTTTACATCAAAACCTGTGGAATTGTACTGAAAAGGTACAGAAGGGCTTCCTGATAAGTGGCAACAAATCATTATAAATGATCAATATATAATTCAATGGAATGTAAATTATTAATGTTGACTCAACCATTTTTAATTCTTTAATCATTTCACCCAAGCATGATAAGGCTATTAAGATGGAAGGAAGTTACTTTTATGTAGTATGAGAAAAACAAAGCACTATTTAGGAGAGAGAACAATAAAAGAATAGAAATTAAGAAGACAAAAGATAACGATTGACATGGCATTTACGTTTTTGAAGATCATAGTTGACTGGAAAAGCAAGAAGCCGGAAGAGAGTTGCACAAACTGTTAGCATAGAATTTATAATAATATGAAAACAAGAAAACATAATTAAGGAGAGAACAATAAAGGAATAGAAATTAAGAAGACAGACAATAACGATTGGCATTGCATTTACATTTCTGAAGATCAAAATATAACTGGCAAGTAAGAAGCCGAAAGAAAATTCCACAAGCGAGAAGTGCGATTGAAGAAATACGGTTACATCTTGTTAATTCAACTGTAAAATGATGAGAATTTTCCGCCATTTTAGTATTGCGCCTAAATTCACAAAGTCTAGGTACGATAGAGGAAACTTCATCAATTACTGTGCTTACGGCCATATCACGTGGAATACACCGGTTCTCGCTCGATCACCGAAGTTAAGCAACGTTTAGCCTGGTCAGTACTTAGATGGGTGACCGC
>JBBBDQ010028555.1:112500-187500 GCA_037127315.1 Ascarosepion bandense
TTTCAGAAATAATTTAATTTATTTGTCAATAAGTCCTGAAATTTTCATTAAAATCTGATTATTATTTGATTTTTGCAAGAATTTCCAAATTAAAGTGTTTGTCGCTGTAAAAAAAATCTGAGTTATGTAATATTATGTTTTCCATTGTAAACTCTCGTAACGATTTACCAAAATTCCTAACGTGTTAGAAGGGATTAGTTTTTGTTTTTTTTTAAATAATTAAAAAATATTTTTTATTTTTCCTCTTAATAATAAAATAAACATTTTGATGGAAAAAGTTTTTATTAAGTTTGGGGCCTTTTTGCTTCATACTATGCTGTTTTTTCAGCGATTTAGTAGAGGTACCTAACATACATGTAATCGTAAATTTAGACTACTTTTTTTCTGTACTATATCGAAAACTAAAATTTATTTGTTTGTAAGCTTAAAATAGATTCTTATTGACCATATATTTTTGTAAATAAACTGTGAATGGTTATTTGTGGTTTAGCCGAGTGACAAGTTAATTCGGAGACAAGTAAATTCGACTTAAGTCGCCTCTCCTGGAACGAATTACCGACGTAAAGTGAGGTATATTCTATATTTTTATTAATAATTTTATCTCTGTTTTTATGTCTATGCTGTTCTCAACATCCGTCTGTTGAACCACATCTCTGGTACCTCAAGTTTCCTCTTCATCTTAATTAATATTAGATACCCACCCTTTTACAGTGAAACCGATGAAATGTAACCGCAATTTCTACTCCAACAGCTTTTTTCCTCGCACTTCCCGCCTGTGGAATTCCCTACCGCATGCTTGCTTCCCCGACGGCTACAACCTCCAAGAGTTTAAATGTAAGGTCAATGGACACCTCCTAACACACTAACTCACTCCCACTCTCTCCAACTCTCTCCCTATGTACATCCTAAGTCTTTTATCACCCTACTTCTGACATTTCCTATACCCAATCCCTCTATGTAACCCCCTGCGCTATAGTGGCAGTGGAATGCGTTGCTTGGGGTGACACGATTAAAAAAAAAAAAATACCAGTTTATCACACTTTTTCTTATTTCCAAATAAATTTTCCTATTTCTCAATACAGATTGAGAATGCTTTATCCGAAATTCTCAGAACCAGAAATGTTTCGGTTTTCATATTTTTAGGCTATTTAACTTTTATATCAGTCAGTCATTTAAGTGTCATACCTGATACACGTATTGAATCGCTTGGGTGATCATGTCTTCAAAGAGACATGACCAACTCGGCAGAAGATTTTCCCGTAGTAAGTTGCCATTACATTCTGCGGTAAACTGAATCCCAACCAAGGCTATGTCCTGCTATTTAACTCGATGGATTAATACTTTTTCATTTACGCATAAGAGAATGCAGCGAATTTAACTGGAATTCGAACTCGGCTCTCCGATTTCTCGTTCCGGGTCGTTATCCACTGCACCACAACGCTCATGTGGTTTGTATATTTGTATATCTAAACTTATTTATAAATGGAACTTTGTCTGTGTGTGTGTGTCTGTGTGTGTGTGTGTGTGTGTGTGTGTCCGTTACCTATAGACTCCGAAACGGCTGAACTGATTTTCTTGAAAATTTACACAGTTGTACTATAAGTGTCTGCGAATGTTCTTAGCTAGGTTTTGTGTGGAGGCACCCCCGATAAATATCGAAAATCGATAATCAAAAACATCGAGTTATAAAAGGGGTGGTCCGATTTTAATCAAATTTGATACACTCGTAGACAAAAACATAAGAAACAATATTCAGAAGTTTCAAGGTTGCAGTTCTTACAATAGTGCAGAAAATTTGATATTTTTATATTTTGATATCGATACCAGGAAATCAAAATTTGACTTACATTCATTCATTTTTTTTTTTTTTTTTTTTTTTTCAGTCTATGGTTTCGTTTTAACAGGAAACAACTATTGCTTTTCAGTCTTTCGTGCCAACGTCCAAAGGCCAGGACCATACAATATTAATGATCATTAATATCATTACTAACCATTATTCCACGTCGAATGAAAATAAATTTTCTATCATCATCATCATCATCATCTCTGTGACCGGGTGGGGTCTTAGAGTCGCTACTCAACTGAGCATTTGACTAACCCTCAATTACATATCTCGGTTTCGTTCTAATATCTATTCGTGATTAGCGGCCAAACCACAGCTTATATCCTACAACTTGAAGGCTCACCTTGATCACGGGTACGTTGTCGTTGATTTCATATTAGAAACCCTCCATCCTGACAGTTGATTTCAGTCTCGGTAATCCTCTACCCAGCGATGCCGTTCTGAATATACCTATTGGAGTTAATTTAATCACATATTACACATTTATAAGTGTACCACTCAATCATGTGTGGGTTTTGGTGTTTTTGTTATATATTTAGACATTATTGGTAAAATACAAAAATGAATATGCGATTTTATTGATCCTAATCTGGCATCTCGGCTTCAGTCACTTTCCCACCACAGTAACGTAGCTTCTCTGTGCCTGTTCTGTGAATATTTTCATGGCAATTGTTCTGATGAGCGTTCAGATTTGGTACCTAGGCTTTATGAATTTAAGCTCAGTGCTAGATTGGCGGCAAGGTCTCATCGTTTCAGTTGGAATTATACAAAGTCGATATTAGGGTAATTTGATGCGATCACGGATAGAACTTGTGAACAACGACAATGTTTTCTTTTTCTCATATTCTCAAACATTCAGTAATCCCTTGCGCCTTTATGATTGGCTTGGGGTGAAATGATTAAAAAATGTGTAATTTCTTTTTTTTCAAACTTAAACTTTCTTTAGGGATTCTAGAATTTATTTTGATGGACAAATTATTATGGCTCCCATGCACAAACATTTCAAGTAAATATCGAAAATAAACTTAACTCATTCTCTTTATAACGGTCATAAATATTTTCTTGAAATAAACGAACTCCAGAAAGAAAAAAGTTCTAAGAAGCAGTTCTGTACTTCACTGGTCATTGGAAAGAGACGTTCGCCACGTATTTCTCTCTTTTCTTTTTCCTTCTTCGGGGGCGCTAGGAACAAATCATTGTGCAATAAATCTGCAGTCTGTAGCCAATTCATTACTCATGATTTATTCATGAATATCCATAAAAATCAAATTGTTACGCACTTAATATAATATGAACGTCGTTTGAATGAGATTATAGTTCAAGGGTTAAGGACAAAAAAAAGAAGAAAGAAGTTTAGGATGCGGTTTCCGGTTTTCTCTTTTTCAATCTTCTCACTTTTTTTTTCAATTGGAGTAGAAAGACTAAACTATCGCCCGGTTCACACTCCACCCATATCTATTGAACAGGTGAAGAGGCTCATCCCTTGTTTCCTGTTTAGGATTCGGTTTCCGGTTTTCTCTTTTCTAATCTTCTCACTTTTTTTTTCTTTTCAATTGGAGTAGATAAACTAAACTATCGCCCAGTTCACACTCCACCCACGTCTATTGAACAGGTGAAGAGGCTCATCCCTTGTTTCCTGTTTAGCATGCGGTTTCCGGTTTTCTCTTTTCCAATCTTCTCACTCTTATGTAGCCCCCGGCACATCAGTGACGTTACCGCCTTGCTCGGTGTGATATGATTAAAAAAAAAATTGCAGTTTAGGAGGGATGGTGGAGTAACGGCTGGCGGCTCGAACTGAGGAGTCGGAGAGGAGAGTTCGGATTCGAATCGATTTCCTTGCATTCACTTGCTTACCTTTGGGAGGATCTTGTCAATCTCGTCTCCCCCGCTTAGCTATGGTTAAATAGCAGGATAGACTGGATTCTATGGACTTGCGTGACAACCGTTATAGGAGAAGGTAAACTTTAAATTCAAAACGGTTCTGGAGAGAGTAGGGCTTCGTCAGAGTCTCCTGTCCAAAGATACACCACTCCTACAGCATTACCGTGGTGCTCCTACAACTCTTGTTAGACACGTTATTCGTAATCGCGAGTAGTTTTTAGGATCAATGTCTCTAATTGCCCTTATCTTTTTTCTCTCTATCTTTCTAATCTCTCATTCTCGTGTTCACTTTCTCTGTGACTCTGAAGACGTCATACGTACATATATACGAACAATAGGGCACTCAGAGATGGTTCAGTGGTTAGCAAGCGTGTCGCTCTAAATCGATTAAAACTGAATAGTGACTTCGATTCTCACTGGAAAGCCATACTTTCAGCCTTGTGCTACATCTAAGCTTACGCTTAGAAAATCATTACATCTTTTTAAAAATAAATAAAAATGTCAAAATAAAAGAGCAAATAAAATCATAAGAATAAAGAAGTCATCCAACGAGATGAATTCGGTGGAGTTGGGAAGTTATGATATTCTAAAGAATGATGTGTGTAGTGTACGACTCATAGACAGTAGTGTGTCAAAGTTTTGCCACTGAAAGCCAGACATGTCAAAAATGTTCAACCGGAAAAAGAGAAACAGATAAAGAAGAAAATAAATAAAGAAAGAAAGAAAAAGGAAAAAAGAAGTGAGAAGAGAGAAGAGAGAACTGAAAGAAAAGAGAAAGACCAGTAAACAAAAATCCAAACGATGGAGATATAAAATAAACTAAAATACAATAAATATAAAAAATGTAAATATAAAAAATAAAATCAAAACCAACATAAAAGATAAAAATAATGTAAAACAATATAAAAATCAAAATTAAAACTAAAATATAAATAAAGATAAATTCTTAGGGGGATATTTTCATAAGCACAAAAGAAAGGATAATAGTAATTAAAACTTCCCGGTTTAATCAGTCAATTACGTGCCATACGTGATACACGCTTGGGCGATCATGTCTCGAAAGAGACATGACTGACTGGGCAGAAGATTGTCCCGCAGTAGGTTGCCATTGCTTTCTGCAGTAGATTGGTTGCCATCCAAGGCTATAGAACCCAATCTGTCCTGTTATTTAGTCAGTTACGTGCCATACGTAATACACGCTTGGGCGATCATGTCTCTAAAAAGACATGACTGACTGGGCAGAAGATTATCCTTCACTAGGTTGCCATTGCTTTCTGCGATAGATTGGTTGCCATCCAAGGCTATAAAACCCAATCTCTCCTATTATTTAACCCATAACTGGAGGGAAGTGACGGATTAATACCTTTCCCAAGGGCATTTGCGCGTAAGTGAATGCAAGAAATTCAACTGGAATTTGAAATCCACTCCCCGATTTCTCGTTCTGAGTCGATATCTACTGCACCACAACGTACATCCCAGTTTAATAATCTAATTTAAATTATAAAAACCAAATACTGAAAATATTTAAATAAATTTGAGATAATTTCAGATTTATTTAAGGATATAGAAGATTTTATGGTAGCAAAAATTCGAGATTTCATTCATTGCGCTGTTTCAATAAGTCAGTTTTTGGGAAATTTCTTATGTGGATTTTTTTCTTGTAAGGAAAGAAAACATATTTCCTGTAACGATTTACTTGTTCTGAAATAACACCGCTCAACTCACTGACAAGTTTCTCTACCGGCCACCCCAGTTTTTTTTTTAAGAGAAATGATGTATTTCATACTACTTTTAGTATTTATTGCTAAATGAAAATAGAATGGTTCTTTTGTTATTATTACTTTGCAAAGTTTTACAAAACAAGGAAGCAAAGATGAACTCGTCCGAATCAACCTAAATTTTCTTCATTCTTTCATTGATGAAACTGCAATATAGGTAATTATTAAATATTTATAAATTCTTTTGATGCACATGTTATTGTGCAAAATGATCTCTGTTTCTTCGCCATACTCTTTGCTTTGTTTTAATATTTTCCTTTCAGATTTAGTGAGTTATTAGTTTTATTAGTAGTAGTATTAGTAGTATTATTATTATTATTATTAGTAGTAGTAGTAGTAGTCGTAGTTGTAGTAGTTGTCGCAGTTTATAATATGTGTAATTTAAAATTTGAGTTTTGAAATGTAATATCTCAGAGTTGTAATTCTATCCCTCCTTCACTTCCTGTGAAACCAACGCGCTACCCTTTATTCTCTGACCGGTGTCTTTCGAAAGCATAGACGAATCAGGAATTATCCAAATGAAAACAGAAGTCCAGTCTTTGAGAAGCTCGAAAAATTCAGTTTCCGATATCACTTCTTCATTGGAGCCAAATCTCTTTCCCTGGAGCATTCTTTTTTTACAAACAGCCAGAAGTCGCTTGAGGCCAGATCTGGTGAATAGGGTGGATGCGGAATCAATTCGAAGTTCAATTCCTGCAGTTTTTTGTCATCGTTGCGATCGAATTTCAACACGGTGCGTTGTCTTGGTGAAAGATCACTTTTTTCTTCTTCATTTGTGGTCGTTTTTTAGCGATTTCTTCCTTCAAATGCACCAAAAATGCTATATAATATTCGCTATTGATGGTTTTTTCCTTTTTCAAGGTAATCGATGAACAAAATACCTTGCGCATCCCATAATACGGAGGCCAAAAACCTTACCTGCTGATGTTTGTGTATTTGGTCGCTTTGGACGAGTTTCACCTGCTGCTGTCCACTCAGCTGACTGCCGATTTGACTCCGTTGTTTTTTGATCGATTGTGAGAAAACGCAGCACCTATTTTGAACACATCTTTCTCATTGACAAATGTTCATGCAAAATGGTGAATACACTGCCTTTGATATGTTCAACTCCTTAGCTATCTCACGCAACTTCAAATTACGATCGGCCAAAACGAGTTTGTGGATTATGTGTGTGTGTGTGTGTGTGTGTGTGTGTGTGTGTGTGTGTGTGTGTGTGTGTGTGTGTGTGTGTGTGTTTTCCGGAACAACTACCGATTTTGAAAGACCGGAGCGTTCAGCATTATTTGTGTCTCTAGAACCGCGTTTAAAGTCAGTATACCACCTCTTAACTGTTGTTTCCGACGGAGCAGAGTCCGAATATTACATATCAAGCCATTGCTTTGCTCGAACAGTATTTTTTCCTATCAGAAAGCAATGCTTTATCAACATACGAAATTCAGATTTTTCCATTGTTTTGAAAATTTGCAGCAGTAGCATCAATTAATTAACTATAATTTGTAAACTAATAATCCGATTGGGCCCAAATTTTGTCAGGTGCCATTTGAAGGTTAGTACTTCATAAAAATCATATGGATTTTTTTTATTTATGTCAGCCCCGGGACATATTGAGTGATGTGTTACCTGAACCCTGTCTCATTTTTGTCCTTACTTCAATTCTCTCCATTTTAAGTCTTCTCATTCTCTTTCACTTTCACTCTCTGTAAGACCATATGTCTTAGTGGCATTATTGCCTTACTTGTGGTAAAACGATTAAAAATGAAAGTCCAAACCGACTATACATTCTAAATCTTAGTTTGAGAAGTCATTTACCTCGACTACCCATGGTACGTCATCTGACACAAGGTCGAGTTTATGGTGGGGAACCAGAACGCGTACGCTTAGGCCAAGGGCAAAAATTGCCCAGCTCACACAAGCGTCAGTTGCACTGGCGTCGGCGGTGATCACCCTCTAGTGCAATGGAGTGGTACAGCCTCAGGTATTTGTTCCTGGGACCCGGTATCTCTCAGTATTTTAATTTTCTCAGTTGCATATCTGTCCTCGGACAGAGAAATAATCTAGCCGCACTCTGTCCGAAGACAAAAACGCAACGAAAAGATAATAATGCCTTGGAGAAGGCAAAAGGAAATTATTCACAGATAATAAAGAAAAGAAATCTGTGGCGGGCCATAATTGCTTACGTCCTGAAGGGGCATTACTTTAAAAAATTACGAATGAGGCAATGAAAAAACACTCCAAGAAGCGTGGCAATTCACAGGTCAGAAAGGAAAGGAATCTGTGGAGAGCCATAATCGCCCACGTACTGAACGGACATGGCATTAAAAATATCTGTTACATCGTGTGTACTTTTTTAGTCGCCTTTTTTTATTGATTTCAGATTTTTCATTAATTTCTTCTTTTGCTCATATTTTATCTTTTTCTCCCTTTCTTCCTCTCTCTTTTCATCCACACACACAGGACACGCACACACACACAAACACACACTCACACACACACATAAACGTGTGTGTGTGTGTGTGTGTGTGTGTGTGTGTGTGTGTGCTCTCACTGGTGAAGAGAGGCAAAGAAAGAAAATCAACAAAAACTGAACGAAGGATAAATTTTAGGTTACTGAGGGCAGCAACCGGGGACGTTTTGACTATGTGTCGAATGACCGACAGTCCTTTTCTCGGTAAAGAAGGTCAGCTTTAATAAAAAAATAAATAAAATAAATAAAAAATGATTCCATGTCTAGACGTTCGACGACTAGTCGCCGCCGGCGACAGCAACGTCCTGAAAATAGCCAGTCTCGTTCTCAATTCCCGGGCTTGACGCCACGCGATCAAAAGATTTAAAATCGAGAAAATCTTTCGAGTCGTGAATCTCCTATTCGAAGAACGTTCTTGGACTAATTGCATATTCACCTCTTACGAGATGAATACGCAGCTCGTTTATTCCAAGAACTGTCGTAAATTCTATTATGCGTTGAGTTGAGTTATTCCTCACTCTCTTTCATTTACTTTCCTCGTTTATAGTTGGTCTTCTTTAAACTATACATTAGAAAACATTAGTTTGTTGTTTTAAGTTTTAAATGACTAGGTTGTCGTCATTCTTTTTTGTATGATTTGGCTCCCTTAAGAAGCAATTATTCATCTTCATTATTAATTTTCATTATTATTATTGTTGTTGTTTTTAATAATAATAATAATAAACACTATGGAAAATCTGTAAACAAACACTGGTATGAACACCACCCAGCACCGGTTACAGAAATAGAAGATGTCACCATTCTATGGGACATAGAATGGTGACATCTTCTACATAGATGGTGACATCTTCTACATTTCTGTCTGTGATCAGCACAGACAGAAAAATTGAAGCAAATAAGCCGGACATTATTGTTAAAAACCAGAAAGAGAAAACTTGTCTATTAATTGATATGGCTTGTCCAGCGGATTGTAACATAGAAATCAAGGAATTTGAGAAACTGTCAAAATATAAAGACCTGGAAATTGAAATAGAAAAAAATGTGGAAATTGAAAACAAGAGTTGTGCCAGTGATAGTAGGTGCACTTGGAATGATAAAAAAATTGAACAAAACAACACATTGAAAGAATCCCTGGAAACCCCAGCTTAAGAGATATACAAAAAATTGTCTTATTAAGTACAGCCCACACACTAAGGAAAACTTTGTCTATGTAACGCTAGGGATGATGAGGAAGATAGAAAAAAACATGAAATGGAGCCATAACAACACGCCACGACCTGCCTTAGGTCTTCCCTAATTATTATTATTATTAACTTATTCAGAATGTTTTAATATAAGATCGTAATATCTCGTAATTAATGCATAGCCACAACCAGCAACCAGTCATAACATAATTTTTTGTTCGTTATTTCCATCATATCCCGGATTTTTTTTAACTTTCCGAAGAGGCTTCCTTTTTGTAACAGATCTACTGGTGATCAATGTCAATTTTTTTTTATCAATATATCCATTCTGACAGTCACCATACCAATTGCACGAATAGCAGACCGGTATATGTTTGTGACTTTCTTTAACTTCTAACGTCTTGCAAAATCAATGGGTTTTTTTTAATCATATCACCCCGAGCAAGGCGGTAACGCCACTGATGTGCCGGGGGCTACGTAAGAGTGAAAAGATTAGAAGAGAGAAAGCCGGAAACCACATCCTAAACAGGGAACAAGGGATGAGCCTCTTAACCTGTTCAATAGACGTGGGTGGAGTGTGAACCGGGCGATAGATAGATCTATCTACTCCAATTATAGCTCTATCCACTCCAATTATAGATCTATTAGGAAGATTTCGGCCAACACATTCTCAAAGGTGTACGTTTACAAAATTCAAATGATAATCGGGGACACAATAATATAACGTTTGAGAAGGGAAGTTGAAACGCGATTAAAAACAAATTTTAATAAAAAATAATTAAAATGTAAGGAGGTGGGTGTAAACATAAAGTGCCACAAGAGTTTTAAAAAAGGGGTCTCACAAACCCTCCAACAAACGTAAGGAGCGAATAAAGTGCTCCTTTTGTCTGCACAGACTGGGCTGGGGGATTTTTAAGTATACAGCCTCAAGAACTCGAAGATGGTAAGATGAACGAGCGCTGAACAGAATCGTAGAACATGTGTCTTTGTAACAGGAAACACAGTCATGTCTGCTGAGCAAATGTTGTCCAATAGCCGAAATTATAAGTTTTCTTTTTATCACTTTTTTTTAAAGAACAACTTCTTCACTGCTCACATACTCTGCACATTATATTCTCAGCGTTTATCGATGGAAGCACTTCTATCTCGCTTCAAATCTCTTTCACGTCTGCGAGGAAATAGCCCCGTATTTACTGCCATATTGGAGATTAATTATTACATAGTAGTTCAGCAAATGTTTGCAAAGATGTTTTCTTGTGTTTAAGGTTATACTCTAAAATATATCTTTCACTAAACCTGCAGGCCTTGTTTGTATCAAGATACCGTCATAATTGTTGTACCTCAAATGAAGCCTGAAATGTTTCTTTTACTCTTAGTGTGCATCACTTTTCGCAATATTCTTGCCGTTCTTAAGAGGCTTCCTTTTTGTAACAATTCCACTGGGTAATCAATTGGCATGGCGAATGACGAGTTCCCGAATCTGAGTAGGATATTTAGAGACAGGAAAATTTCACTAGAAACAAAGAAGAGTACCGGGTTGCTATATGATTTTAGTTCTTCAATATGGCAGTGAATGCTGGACAATACCAAATACCAAAGATGAAGGAAAATCTTAAAGCAACTGAATTGTGGTTCTACAGAAGGATGCTGCGGATATCATGGATGAAGCAATGATGAGGTTTTGGAAAGGATGGAAACGAAAAGGAAGTTAATATTGAGCATCAGGAAGAGACAACTAAAGTTCTTGGGACTTGCAATGAGGAAAGAAGGCTTGGAGAACCTGATACTAACAGGCCAGATAGAAGGAAAAAGAAACAGAGGAAAACAGCGGATAGCATATTTGAAGGGCCTGAGCAGGTGGATGACAGAACGGGGGTTGCGTGATGTTAAAGGAGAAAGCGTGCTAAGAGCCACCAGGTATAGGGAGACGTGGAGAGCCATGATCGCTTACGTCCTAAAAAGACAAGGCACATAGAAGAAGAATCAAGGTCTTATTCTTTCTTTCTTTCTTTCTTTCTTTCTTTCTTTCAGATAATACATTTATAAGATAATAGGATTATAGATACTAATAATAATTTATTTTCTTTCTGATAATACAAATAATGCACATATTGCACACCCCGTTAAGTAACGAACTACCTTGAGTGGCACTAGAGCCTTGTATGTGATAAAAAAAAAATCTATCCCGAACACTGATTACCGTTGCCTGAAACGAGACAGAGTAAAGAGACAGATGGATAGAAAATAGTTAGACTTTTGATAATCCTCGCAACCTTTCTGGGGTCATCGCAGTGGGTGTGTCTTGACCCGGTTGGAATCAGCACTGATAACAAATATCTTCAGTTTCACTTTCTATTCGGTTGGTTTTTTTTTTTTTGTTTTTTGTTTTTTTTTTTTGGGGGGGGGGGTCCGACTTAACGGCCGCATAACGACAGAAAACAGACGCGAAATAAAGTAATCCTCAGTTTGTACTGCGGAGTGCGGCACATGGCCACAACATTAGTACCGTGTTTTTTCATAAACGTCATTTAAATATTGTAGGTAAATCATTCAATTCTTAATTCTTATGTTATACATTGTCTTGAATTCTCTTGAATGTGGTGCAGTGGCTATCGCCTCAAAACGAGAAATCGGAATGCCGAGTTCGAATTCCAGTTGAATTCGTTGCTTTCACTTACACGCAAATACACTTTGGAAAGGTATCAATCTGTCGTTTCTCCCTCCAGCTATGGCTTAAACAGAAGAACATATTGGTTTCTATAGCCTTGGTTGGCAACCAGTCTACCGCAGAAAGTAATGGCAATTTACTGCGGAAAAATATTCTGCCCAGTTGTATTCATATAAAATTACAAATTTTATTCTAACCTAATTATGTACAATAATTGATCATATCCAATATGTGAACAATTCAACGAGAAAAATTGAAAATAAATGAATTGTATCTAAATAGAAACAAGAGGCATGTCATAATACATCATTCAATCTTAAATAAATCAACAATGTTTTGTAGCAATTTTTAACATCAACCTGAGGTTTTGCTTGCTAAAAAGGTGAATTATTTTAACGCATGTATTATGCATGTATTAAAAAATAGTGAATTTTATATTCTGATTTTTGAGACTTAGTAAGAGTAAATCAAATGAATGGATTTGGACGAAAACAACCAGAATTACACCAAAATACGCGAAGATGTTTTATCCTTTAATATAAACTAGTTGTGCTTAGTTTAATTTGTAATGTATATAAATCGGGGAGCCAAGAAATGGGAGAGCCGAGTTCGAATTCCAGTCAAATTCCTTGCATTCACTTATGCACAAATAGACTTATGAAAGGTATTAATTCATTTCTTCTACCCACAGTTATGAGTTAAATAGCAGGAAAGATTGGAATCTATAGATTTAGTTGGTAACCAGTCTACTGCAAAAAATAATGGCAACCTACTGAGGAAAAATATTTTTCTCAGTCAGCCATGTTTCTTTCGAGACATGATAGCCCAAGCGTGTATCATGTATGGCACTTAACCGACTGATATAAATGTAGGGAGAAAAAGCAAATTTTGCTCAGAGAGCGATGGTTACAAAGCACTATCCGGAAACCCCTATCAGGATTGCCCCTCCCAGTTCCGGGAGTTCTGGGATAGTACGCACTGGCTCTGAATTATAGCATCGGGTATTTTTAAATTTATTTTAAAACGTGTTGTATTTTGATATTGTCTACTAATATTTTTTTTTACAGTTGTTTTTTGGTCAATATGATGATCGATATGTGTACGAATTTCAGTAGGGTCCGCTAACGAGAATGTGTGATGTTCGTGTGGACGATGTAAGAATTAAATGTTGCTGTGATTTGTGTTACTGGACATACCATTTCTCAAAGCATTAAAAAGTTATTTTTGTCCTTACTTCAATTCTCTCCATTTTAAGTCTTCTCATTCTCTTTCACTTTCACTCTCTGTAAGACCATATGTCTTAGCGGCATTATTGCCTTACTTGTGGTAAAACGATTAAAAATGAAAGTCCAAACCGACTATACATTCCAAATCTTAGTTTGAGAAGTCATTTACCTCGACTACCCATGGTACGTCATCTGACACAAGGTCGAGTTTATGGTGGGGAACCCGAACGCGTACGCTTAGGCCAAGGGCAAAAATTGCCCAGCTCACACAAGCGTCAGTTGCACTGGCGTCGGCGGTGATCACCCTCTAGTGCAATGGAGTGGTACAGCCTCAGGCATTTGTTCCTGGGACCCGGTATCTCTCAGTATTTTAATTTTCTCAGTTGCATATCTGTCCTCGGACAGAGAAATAATCTAGCCGCACTCTGTCCGAATTAGTTCCGGGAGTTCTGGGATAGTACGCACTGGCCCTGAATTATAGCATCGGGTATTTTTAAATTTATTTTAAAACGTGTTGTATTTTGATATTGTCTACTAATATTTTTTTTTTACAGTTGTATTTTGGTCAATATGATGATCGATATGTGTACGAATTTCAGTAGGGTCCGCTAACGAGAATGTGTGATGTTCGTGTGGACGATGTAAGAATTAAATGTTGCTGTGATTTGTGTTACTGGGCATACAATTTCTCAAAGCATTAAAAAGTTATTAAATAACATTGTGTTTTACATTGTGTTATTTCGTCCCGAGTTAGTGGTAATAATGCCATCTTCAGACCAACTCTGAAGATAGCATTAATGAGTGAAACTGATAGTCACCATGAAGTGTTTTTTCTTATGACTACACGGACTGTATCTTCTGCAAACTCTCTATTACCCATATAGAACGCTTTTTTTTTTCATATAAATATGGCAAATGTTAAACAATATATATATATATATATATATATATATATATATATATATATAGCCTCATACGAGAACACCATTATGATGTTCTCACTTCTCAGGGCTGACCCGCCTTAACGAGTAAGAACATCATAACGGTGTTATTACGAAATTTCGAAGTCGGCATGAACCTGCTCAGTTAAAGTGACTCTTTGTGCCTATCAACGCTCTATTTCCACCCCGATATCGAGCTCTTTACGAAAAAATATCAAAAATTATATATTTTATTAGTAACACCACTGAAAAAAACAAAATTAGTGCTTACCATTATCACATTTCAACACCACACACACACACACACACACACACACACACACACACACACACACACATATATATATATATATATATATTAATTTATCTGGAACTTCTCTACTGAGTTAATTGTCATACGGGATACGCGCTTTGGACGATCATGTCTTTAAGATTTTCCGGCTGTAGTTTGGTATTACTTTTTCGCGATAGCCCGGCTGCCAACCAAGGTTATACAACCAAACTGTCTTGCTATTCGACCCATACCTGGAGTGGGAAGAGATGTATCAATACTTTTTCCAAGGGTATTTGTGCGTAATTGAATGAAACGAATTCGACTACAATTTGAACTCGGCTCTCCGATTTCTCATTCCGACATCGTGTCTACTCACCTTTCCTGAATTCAGATATATGCTTTTAGCTATTCTGTATTTCTGAAGTTTTTTTCCTAACCCTCTCTCACTTCTCTCTCATTTTCTTTTTTTCTTTTAATATAGCCATTCCCACATAACGACACGTGATCATATGTATATTGTGTGTGTGTTTTATAAAAAAAAATCTTACATTATTTTTTTTATAATTAATTCTATTTTCCCATTACCGTTTTTCCCATGCTATTTTGCGAGACATAAAAATTAATGTATCAGATTCACATGTGTACGAATCCCGACGATTCAGGCTTACAGCCATATCATGTTGAAACGCTGGTTCCCATAAAATCATCAAAGTCAAGCAAAGTAAGCCTAGTCAGTACCTAGATGCGTGATCGTTTGGGAATACTAAGTAGAGTAAGCTTGGAAGTAAGGGTGGTGTAATAAATAAGGTCTCGGAATTGTTAATCGTGGAGCTGAGTTCCAGATCCAGTAAAGTTTGTTATATTCACTTATGCACAAATACCCTCGGGAAATATATCAACCCACCCTTTCTCTTCCTATCTATGGGTTAAATAGTATGACTTGCATTACTAAATCATTATTATCTCAAAAATATTCTTACAATCTAAAGTTTCAATTCCAATTGGGTTCGTTATATTCACTTACATGCAAATACCTTCGAGAAATATATGAGTCTACCTCTTCTCTTCCTATCTATGGGTTAATCAGTATGACTTGTATCATTAAATCACTTACATGAAAATACCCTTGCGAAATATATGAATTGACATCTTCTCTTCCTATCTATGAGTTAATTAGTGTTGTAGCCTGTTTAGGGGCCAGAAATAAAGACACAAAGACGGCATAGAGTCAGACAAATATATTAACAAGAACAGTAGAACAAACAGATAAAACATGAGATTGTCACCAGTGTGACTGTATTGGTCCGGTTATCAGAGCTATCTGCTGAAAAAGACACAAAACAGAAACTTCTGCTTATTGAAGAGTTTATGTATGCCATTTCTAAATTACCATAAAACCCACCTGCTAAATATCAACTCCGCAGGTGTCTTAATATTTTTTTTCTTTTTGGGTTAACGACAAGAAAGCCATTTTTATTTTTATTTTTAAACGGTGCTGTTTCGGGGCTGCTTCTGATATTGGCATGTCAAAAGTATCGTCAATGACATCCATTAATTCTTTTTCTTCAGGAGGACAGTTGTCAGCATCGTCCGACAGGTGTTTCCTGAGTTGATTTAAATCTTTTTTGTGAGTAAACTGAGGAACTTAAATTATGTAGACTATATTTCCTACACTTTTCTCAATTGTACCCATTTCCATAAAGATTTATTATCCCAAAACACCCGGAAAACAATTTCTCTCTGGGTTGGTAGTGTTATGTAGATACTGTGTTTGTTCGTCCAACTTTTGTTTGTTTGGGAAATAGCTTGTGGAACACAGCCCTGATTTTACCAGCGAACATTACCTCGGCTGGGGTAATGATGATGGAGTCGTGTTGTTAGGCTAAAGGAATTGTTGTAAGGCTTTTTCTGTGGGTGTGCCCCTAGCTTTCTTCAGAGCTCTTTTCAGCGTGTCAACGAAGCGCTCAGCCTGTCCGTTGGAGCTTGGGTGATATGGAATGATCGTGATATGATTGATCTGGAAGATCTCACAAACATCCTTAAAATCACCGGACGTTAATTGTCTCCCATTGCCTGACACTAGACAATCGACTAGCCCAAATCTGGCGAACAGTTCGTGCAAGAAATTGATGGTCAATTCTGCAGTGATATTTCTACATCTGAGAACTTCGGGACACTTAGAAAAACTATCTAAGTAAGATACTTCGCAGGAAATTAGGCACAGTAGAATATACTAAGTTGTTTTGAAAACCAGCGACTTGAAATTTAAAGAAACGGTTCAATCATTAACAGAACTCTTCAGCTCAAAAACATCACTGTTCCACGGGTGTTAGAAATGCATGAATCTCACCCGCACAAAGACGAAGATTATACTACTTTCGCGAGGGTAGTCAATAAACTCTGCAATGACTTCAAATTGACAGAGTTAAGCGCCAATAATTTTTAATACCTGATTTTCGTCCAGGATTTGATTCCAGCGAAAAACGCCGAAATGCGTCGTAGGGTACTCTTTTGTCAGCTGAAATGCGTTACTCGCAAATAAAAAAGGAACCCTTCGGAATAAATTTTTCGGTGACTAAGTTTCGGAGATTTATTCATGGAAGGTATTTTTTTTTTGTTTTTGTTTCAGACAGACCATCATTCACTCCTTACTATCTTTGGATCAAGAAAGGGTCTGCCAACACATACTGCTAATCGACTGCCAAGATGGGGAACCATTCTCCTCAATTATAACTACAAAACGGAGTGTCTCCAATCCATTAAAATCTGTCATGCTGACAGCTTGTCTAGATTGATACTTAAGTATGCTGAACCCTTGGCAAACACAGACATTGCTGCCATAAGAACAGAGTTCGAAATAAAAAAAAGTACCTTGTGCAATACTGTCAGGGAACTCCCTATAACAATTGACGAGACAAAAGACAAAGCGTCCGATGATGAGTTCATAAAGGAAGTAATGGACAGACCAAATAGTAAAGACCAGAATATCTCAGAAGTTCACTCACTCTGTAACGACATTCTAATGTACGGAGACAGAGAAGCAATCCCATCTACACTACAGAAAAGAAAATTAAAGGAATTCCATGTTGACCATCCGGGAACTTTAAAAATGAAAAGTCTGATGAGGAGTTACGTCTACTGGACCAACACGGAAAAAGATACTGAAATCACGGTAAGATCGTGCAAAGGGTGTGCTTTGGTTTCTAAATTCAATCTCTGGCTTAAAACCGACCGTCCGTGGTCGCGAATACACATTAATTTTGCTGGTTTACTTGATGGTTTTTACTACCTTGTAGTAGTCGACAGTTATTCCAATTGACCAGAGATACTGAAATGTAAGAAGCCGACTGCAGAGGTGACAATAACATTTTTGCACGAGCTATTTCCCTGTTTCGGAGTTGTTGACTGTATCGTAACAGACAATGCCACACAGTTTACATCCTGTGAATTTAAAGATTTTTGTCAGTCATTCCTGATCGAACATACTACCACGGTACTATATCATCCAAGAAGTAATGGACAGGCAGAGCGTTTTGTGGACACATACAAGAGAGCATTGAGGAACGCGAAAATTACTACCACCTATTCGACTATACAGCAGTTTTTGCAGGTATATCGTATAACCCCTACAAGCAGTGCTCCATCTGCCAAGACGCCAGCGGAAGTCATGTTTATCAGAAAAATTAAAACTGGTATTTGACAAATTCCTTGCGAATAAAACGAATAATAAAGCTCACTGGGAGATAGGAACAACAGACAGACAAATTGGTAAAATGATTTACATGGTTCAAGGATCGAAGTTTACACACAAACATCATGTAAACCAAATTAGAAAACGGCATGAAAACGTAGTTGATAGGGATCCTATAGAACCATGGTTCCCAACCCCGGGGTAAATTACCCCAGTGGGGTAATGAGCCCATATTTTGGGGGTAATGGATGTTTGGTTTGGGAAGAGGTAATTAGCTTATAATTTCGTACTGTGCCAAATTATTTACGAGACAGCATTTCAAGGAAGAATTCACCCTACCCCAATAATTCCAACAATGAATGGGTAAGAAATCTATATCTTGTGAGTGAAGTCCTGATGAGGACTATCCAGCAAAAAATGAATTTCTCACACTCAGAATGAACAATGCATGGAAGCTTTTGTTTGAGACCAAGTCTGGTCTAGACACCTTTTGCATCTCTCATCTGCAGGATATACCAACACTATCCTCTAGAACAGTACAAATTCTCATAGGATTTTCAACCGCTTATCTATGTGAACAAGCTTTATCTACTGTGAATGAATACCAAGAAACGTAGCAGACTCAACGTAGCAAACGATGCCGGAATAGCCCTTTCAGTCACAAAGCCAAGAATAAATAAACTGGCACAGGCAATACAAGCTCAACACTCACATTAAGAATCACGGCTAGGTTACGGCTACTATACCTCTGATTATTATAGATTGATACTTTCCATTAACTTTGTCTGCTTTTGATGTATGAAAATATAATTACTTCTTTTCCTATATTACGAGTATTTGTTCATTGGGGTAATGGAAAATAGTGAAATTGTATTTTGGGGTAATCGCAGCAAAAAGGTTGGAAACCTATGCTATAGAAGATGATACTATGGAATCATCTTTGACAGTTTAAGGTTCCAATATCGCAATCAGTGCCAGAGCTCAAAAGGCGCCAAAGAAAAGGGAAATTTACGAAGCCTTTAGAAATTAACCCGAAAAGGAAAAAATATTTCTTTAATTTCATACCAGGTCTACAGAAAATGGAAAGAAATGAGTCTCCTCACTTATGAACTTTGAATTATGAGAGAAGCACAATACGCATTGGTTCACTGGAAATTATTAACATTTACCATTAAACTTATCCAAGTTTTCATTATTTCGGAATAAATAAAAGACCTTAAGAGAAGGGACTGTTGTTAACACGTAAAATGTCAAATTCTGAATGTAATAATTATCTTCTTGTTTTGTTTTCTTTTGTTTTTGTTTTGTTTTCTTTGTTTTGCTTTGTTTTTTTTTTGTTTTGTTTTTTTTTTGTTTTTTTTTTTTTGTTTTTGTTTTTTTGTGTTGTTAAATAAAAAGTATTGTGTGGTAATTATAAAAAACAAAAAAGACTCCATACGGAGTCAGGCGGAAAAGTGGGGTCTTGTGGTGTCCTTCCTATACTACTACAAGATTAGAAGTAGAGGGGGTCTTGGGGGAACAATTGAGTTGTTTGAATGCTGGACAAACGACACACGCCCTAGTCGTGTAATACTCTTTTGTTGTCAGTCTTCTTTTTTGCGTGTGTATAATTTCTTGTTAGTTGTTTAATGTATGCGTGATTTAATTCCTTATTCTGTATTGTGTTATATGTGTGATTTGATGTATCTATTCTCATTTGATTTCCGGATTAAAAATCCGTCTGTTATAATTTTTATATATATATATAGATATTCTGAGTGAAATTAACATTTATTTATTCATCAACGGTCTGAACGAGGCAACCGTATTTGTTTTTACATTGCTGAAATAAATTCTGCATTTATAACCGTTTAATTATGTGTTGAGTTTTCCTCTCAACATATTTGATGTAGATAATTGAGCTCTCTATTTTTATCTAATTGATATTTTATATTAATTCAATAAAATCTTTTGAATTATCCTTTCCGTCTTCACTCGTTGCCATTCTCTCTCATATATATATATATATATATATATATATATATATATATATATGATTAGTTTTGGGTCATAATTAAATTAGACCTGTACCTAGTTGTATTAAAAAGTAAAGTGCTTAATAAAGTATTAAATAAGTAAAGTGCTTTTTATATTATAGAGCTTTTGAATATTTTAGGAAATGAGTTAGTTCCGCAACCTAGGTTTCAACCTTTCGGTATCTTCAGGCGATTTATAGCAAGTGATTTTCAAGCGTTTTTCAAATGTACAATAGGGATTTTTACGAACGTGCGACTGCAATTTTTAAACAACCGAAAATTTTCAAAATTAGGGAAGAGTTACTTAAGGATTTTAAAACACTTTTATACAGGTTTGCATGATACTAATATGTATTTGTTGGTGTGATTACATCTGGAATTTACTTTTGATCTTTCATTTAGTAATTTTTTTCTGCTCTGGAATACGAAGTTGCCGATTGTCTGTATATGTATGGGCTGCACACAAGCTGCAAGAATCAAAGGTCGAAAACTTTTTAACTCGATGATAGCCTAAACCCATTCTGCTCCGTATCTTTTACAGAATGTCGACCTCCTGTTGCCCGACCCACCGTCTCACACGGAAGGGGTTTCTTCACGTTGTTCCCATTGAAACTCCCAACATCATTCAGTGATATGTTATCAGTTGGAAGGTAAAGTTTCATGGCTCTTTTTGCAAATAGTAACAGCAAACAAAAAAGCAACAAAGAAAAACTCTTGTGGAATGGATGATGTCAAGAATAAAAATATCTTCAATATATTCTTTTTCTACGAAATACAACTGCCATTTTGAATAATTATCCTCGTGGGAATTTTCTAACTAATGAAATAAGCATACGGGTCAAAAAAACCACATTATATATATATATATATATTAGTAATTATTACATTATATTAGTTAGCTCGTACCGTAAAAAATGATGACAAAATATATATATGTTGATATTACCGTCTAAAATGACATCAACATATATATTTATGTGCCTACTATTGATTATCTTACATTAAGACATGAGAAAAAGAAATAATTCAAACCCCAAAAATTAAATAATAAGGTACTGTTAAAGAGCAAACACACGGCACGAGCTTTCATAACTGATAGTAAAGTTTAATAACTATTAGTAAAAAGAATGAACTGAGCCGACGCTGCCTCGCTATTGTCTCTCTGCCAATGAACATGACAGGTGGAAAAAGTAAGCCTGAATGTGCGTGTTTTTTATGTGAATACATTTCATACGTGTGGAACGGATATATACATATTTGTATCATATTGGAGTAGATAGACTAAACTATCGCCCGGTTTACACTCCATCCATGTCTATTGAACAGGTGAAGAGGCTCATCCCTTGTTTCCTGTTTAGGATGTGGTTTCCGGCTTTCTCTTTTCCAATCTTTTCACTCTTACGTAGCCCCCTGCTCATCAGTGGCGTTACCGCTTGCTCGGGGTGATATGATTAAAAAAAAAAAATATATATATATATATATATATATATATATATATATATTTTTAATCATATCATATATATATATATATATATATATATATATATATATTTTTAATCATATCTATATATATATATATATATATATATATATATATATATATACGTGCGTGTGGGGGGGGGGCTTTTTGAGGCCTGGGGAAAAGTCATCATAGGCGCTCCCAAGCCACCAGCCCTCGTGCCAGAGACAACAAACTCTGACATCAAAACTCCTTATGAATATTGTGTGGTCGACCATACACTACCCAATGTTTTTTTAAGGCCCCGCGGAGGTCACATTCCATGATAATATAACATGCGATTATCACTAACACCTACGCGGGGCAACTGTATGGGCCATGTTTTGATGGAGAAAGTGTGCTTTGTGCTGCACAAGCAACTGACCATGTATGCAGGACAAAAATACCTTGCATAAGTGTCGACTGAAGGGTACCATCCACAGCTGACCCTCGTTTATCGTTAACGATATGAGAGTTCATCATATATACCAATAACTACACAACGGTCTTTATTATAATGAAGAGGATTATATCATCCTATATATATGTTGAGCCACTTCCGATACTGCTCACAAAATGGCTGAATTTTGACCAAAGAGGGCGCTGCCATTATAAATGGATGCTCAAGTGTGTATTATGTATAGCAAAACAGAAAATGTATTAAGAGCTACAAAAGATTCTTAGTTGTGAAGAGCTATGATCGCCAACGTCCTCTACATGAAAGTGCATGAAATCTTTTTCATTCGGTATGCGTCTGCGTGCATATATGCTTTAATATTTTATTCTATGTGTTCGCTTGTTTCTTAAATGTGTGCCTGCATATAAAAGCAAGCCTATTTTTGCATGTGAATATATGCGTTTTTGCACGTAGGCTTATGGTGCTTTTTTAAGCGTCGTTTAGATGCAACACAAATTCGGAAGTAGGGAGCACCCATTGATTCAGTCGTAATTGGTCTAGCGAATCAAGCTTGCTCACCATTACACCACATCGAGATGCGACACAAAGGCAGAAGCATAGAGCACCCAGTGAGAATCGCACCCACTACTCAGGCGCAATTGATCTAACAAGGCAATGCACCACGTCGAAGTGCCCATGTTTCTTTATTCTATGGTGATTTTTTAACTGTTGCTTGGATGTCTCAAAAGATCGAAAGTATGGGGCACTCAGTAAAGATCGAACTCACTATTCATTTGTAATTTATTTAAATCTTGATCAATTTGGTATGCACTTATTCTTCTTCTTCTTCTTCTTCTTCTTCTATGCGTTTCTTCTTTTTCTTTTTCTTTTTCTTAATTCATTAATTCCTTTTTCTCTAATCTTCCTTTTATATAAACGTTTTCTTCTTTTTCTTCTATGTTTTTGGTTGGTTTCTTAAATGCTTTCCTGCATATAAAAGCATGCGCATGCGTGTACGGATGTGTGTGTGTGTGTGTGTGTGTGTGTGTGTGTGTGTGTGTGTGTGTGTGTGTGTGTGTGTGTTTGCGCGTATGATTATGGGGAAATGGGTGACGTGTGACTCAGCGCTGATTGAATTATAAATCTATGCTGTCGAAGGCGAGTCATTTATTATCAACCGAATATTTTATGAATAGCGATTAAGCCACTTCATATGGATTTATACTGATTTATTTCACGGGTCGGGGAGGGACATTGACTGCTAACCCTAACACCAGCGTGGCAAGCAAAATAAGGCTCACACTGATTACGATAATCTTTAAAATTTAAAGGCCATTAGCCAATAGCTTATTATATGAGAAAAAAAATCTTCATTCACAGAAATATGATTGATTCGTTTACTACAACTTTTCAATCTTTTACATGTCCTTTAAAGCCAGAAAATATTTTTGTGGGGAAGGGAGAGTACATAATAACGGTTAAATGATGCAAGTCATACAAATTAAAGAGAAGAGGTCGCTGAACGAGAACTGATGTTGATTACTAGACAGGTCCCCTGATAGATAGATAGATAGATAGATAGATAGATAGATAGATAGATAGATAGATAGATAGATATGAATAGACTGATGTCAAGAGTACTTGTTTCTTGGCTGTAACAATTATAAGACATCAGCATGGATAAATTTCCCGCTAATGTCAATCTAAGTCTTTTCCGGTAGTATTTGCGCGTAAGTGAATATAACGAAACCAAAGAGAATGAGGACTCGGCTCTCTGCTCAACAATTCTTTGTATATAAAATTAATCTATATTTGTATAACAGTGAAATAAAAACATGTCTTCAAAATAAGGTTAGAAGGGAGAAGGGCAAGTATAAGAAGATACAGGCCAAAGGTGATACAAGCGCTGATGAATAAGATAAAGGATAATCTTAGCTGCTAACACCTGTGGAATTTCCATCAGTTTAGACTTTTGGGATTATTTTTCATGATATTCCTTAATGACCGATAATAATGTCTAAATATATAGGTTATCATGATAAAAGTTTAAACACCCTGTTGGAGATACGAACCAGAGCTGCTTGTAAGAGAATGGACGTGTTAACCAAGTAGGCTTCAAGATACAGCCTTGTCTCTGACATCGGAATGCTGTTGTTTCTATTTACAGTGTTAATTCACCGTATTATTTAACAGAAGTGCATACCAGATCGGTCAACCATTTCTCTGTCTGGGAGTAAAAAAAAAAAGAAGAATTTCACGACTCACCCGTTGTTTCTCGACATTTACCTGAAGCTATACTTATATCTGTCACTTTTTTTTCATTATTTATTTATTTTTTCCTGTATTTTTTTTTTATTTCTTCCATTCTTTTTTTTCTTTACCCCTTTAATTCGTTTTCTACACCATTTATTTTAAACATTTCTTTCTTTTCTTCTTTCATTTTTTCTTTCTTTTCTTTCACTCATCTTTATTTTTTTTTCTAATTCTCTTCCTTTTTCTCTCTTTTTTTCTCTCTCTTTCTCTCTCTTTTTTTGTTGTTGCTTCCATTTTTGTTCTCATCGTTTTTCCTTACAATTCTGCTTTACTTTTCTTTCTTTTGTTTTACATTCTCCTTTTCTTCGTATTTTAATCATCTCTCTAGTCTATATCTTCTCTCTCTCTCTCGCTCGATTTTTCATTTTACTTTCCTTTTCATTCTTTTCAATTTTCTTTTCCGCTCTCTTTTTATTTTTTTTCATTAATTCCTTTTCACCTAATCTTCCTTTCATTTATGCGTTTCTTCTTCTTCTTCTTCTTCTTCTTCTTCTTCTTCTTCTTCTTCTTCTTCTTCTTCTTCTTCTTCTTCTTCCCCCCTCTTTCTACTTTTCGCGTTTTCCTTCCTCTTTTACATCTTTCTTCACGTCCCTGTGTTCAGTGTTCATTTGTCTCCCTTCCACGTTCACACTTTCTATTTTGACGGAAACTCTTGTGTAAACATAATTACAGGCCACCATTGAAAGAAAACAAAAGTAATTTTCATTAACCCCACTGTTCTATCACACGCTGAAATGTCATGCGTAATTGATATATTTATGTATATGTGCACGCATATCCATTTATATATATATATATATATATATATATATATATCCAGATAGATAGATATTAAATAACTTAGATAGATAGATAGATAGATATGAATAGACATAGATAGATAGATATGAATAGACATAGATAGATAGATAGATAGATAGATAGATAGATAGATAGATAGATAGATAGATAGATAGATAGATTAGAAGTTATTTAAAGCCAGAAAATATTCTTAGAATTCTTTTATTTAGTTTCTTTAGATAATGATGGTTTAATGATACAAGTCCTAATATTTAACCCATAGTGGAGGGAAGTAGAGAAGGCTTCATATCTTTCTCAAGGGTATGTGCACGTAAGTGAATATGACGAAACAAATTCGAATTGAAACTTCTCCGATAAACAATTCTGAGCCTTTACCCATTAAACCAATCGCACCTCATCGTTAACTTCGGTCGTTGAACGAGAACTGATGTTGATCACCAGACAGGTCCCCCATTGAGTATGCATCAGACATGACGGTAGTACAACTGGTTAGTGCAGATAGATAGATAGATAGATAGATAGATAGATAGATAGATAGATAGATATGAATAGACTGATGTCAAGAGTACTTGTTTCTTGGCTGTAACAATTATAAGACATAAGCATGGATAAATTTCAGACTAATGTCAATCTATCTAAGTCTATTTATACTTACCTTATATATATATATATATATATATATATATATATATATATATATATATAACGTAGAATATTTGGTAATTAAATCAGGTAAATTCCGATAGAGACGGACTCAAAAGAGCTCAACTTTAAATATATTTAATTTAACAGAGTAATATAATCTAGAAAAAATTTTAGATATTCTACAATTTCATGGGTAATGCATATTTCGCAGCATTTGTTAATACTGCACAATAACATGTGCATCAAATGAACTGTTCTGGTGTTTAGTTTTTGCGCTCTCTTCCCCATGCTAGTCTATTCTTCTTATTGGCTGGCCAAAGCAAAGCGTTCCTGGGTGCCTTGTAAAATTTTGTGAAGTAATAATAACCATTCTGTTTTCATTTAGAATTATCCACTTAGCAATAAATACTAAAAATAATATGAAATACATAATTTTTTTGAAAACTGGGGTGGCCTAATAATTATGACCTGTAGTATCTATATATATATATATATATATATATATATATATATATAGTGGAAGTATATATATATATATATATATATATATATATATACACTGTGTATTTGGGCAACAATCTCTCTTTTATACAGGTTTCATAAAAAAATAATAGACAAGGTTCTGTTTACAAGTAAAACAAAATTTATTCTTGATAATGTCTAAAAGTATACCCGACAGCGCTCGGAAGTACAAAAACTTTGAACAATGCTAGTCTATTCTTCTTATTGGCTGGCCAAAGCAAAGCGTTCCTGGGTGCCTTGTAAAATTTTGTGAAGTAATAATAACCATTCTGTTTTCATTTAGAATTATCCACTTGGCAATAAATACTAAAAATAATATGAAATACATAATTTTTTTGAAAACTGGGGTGGCCTAATAATTATGACCTGTAGTATCTATATATATATATATATATATATATATATATATATAGTGGAAGTTATATATATATATATATATATATACACTGTGTATTTGGGCAACAATCTCTCTTTTATACAGGTTTCATAAAAAAATAATAGACAAGGTTCTGTTTACAAGTAAAACAAAATTTATTCTTGATAATGTCTAAAAGTATACCCGACAGCGCTCGGAAGTACAAAAACTTTGAACAATGCTAGTCTATTCTTCTTATTGGCTGGCCAAAGCAAAGGGTTCCTGGGTGCCTTGTAAAATTTTGTGAAGTAATAATAACCATTCTGTTTTCATTTAGAATTATCCACTTAGCAATAAATACTAAAAATAATATGAAATACATAATTTTTTTGAAAACTGGGGTGGCCTAATAATTATGACCTGTAGTATATATATATATATATAGTGGAAGTTATATATATATATATATATACATATACTGTGTATTTGGGCAACAATCTCTCTTTTATACAGGTTTCATAAAAAAATAATAGACAATGTTCTGTTTACAAGTAAAACAAAATTTATTCTTGATAATGTCTAAAAGTATACCCGACAGCGCTCGGAAGTACAAAAACTTTGAACAATTCTTATATAATTTGAGTTCCAAAGAGAAAAAATTATACGAACACATGAAAAATTTTATAAAATATTAATGATAATACCTTGTCTGTCATTTTTAATGAAACCTGCATCTATATATATATATATATATATATATATATATATATATATATATATATATTCAGAAATTATAACATGGATATGTTATTATTCCATCCATACGTCACCTACACTCGGTTACATATATATATATATATATATATATATATATATATAAGGAACGAAGAAAATAATTGCAATGTTCAAAACATTAATTTAAAACAGTGCTCAATATAAAAATAGAGCAATGAATATTTATTATAAAGTATACTTTAGAACATCTACAAACTACAATCTACTACAAAATTGTACATTTTGTTTCGACATTGAAAAAACAATGTTTCATCAGATAGTTAATAACGATGGTAATAAACGTTATTTTTTAAAAGAAAAGTTAAATCGCTCTTAGTCGCTTCCATTCGCTTTTTCCTTTCAGCTCTTTCTTTCTTGTTTTCCTCTGCTTTTTCCTTCTTCTTTTTCTTCTTTCTTTTTCATTGATTTTTTTTTTTTGATTTCTCTTTTTGATTTTTCGTTTTTTCTGTCCTCTTTCTTTGTTCCCTTCTTTTTTTAATATCCTCTTACCTCGTACAAAAAGATTTCCAAAAATAAAGAGAATCAAGTTTTTTAGTTTGTTTTTTTTGTTTTTTAATTCATATATATATATATATATATATATATCAGTTTGTTCATATACAGGGTGAGGCAAAAGTCGTGCACCAGAGGGATAATTTATTAAAGGCATAATTGCACCTGATAAAGTTTATTTACATTTGTTACTTAATTGTCACATGTGCTGTTCAAAATGGCCGCCCTCTTTTTCAAAACACATTTCAATGCTGTGCCTGCATGATTCATTAACACGTCGGAGAGCTTCCTCTATCATTGTACTGCATTCAAATTTAATTCTTTCCTTAAGTTCTTCAATATTTCTTGGGAGCGTCTCACAAACAACTGATTTCAAATGTCCCACATGAAAAAAATCCAAAAATGTGAGGTATGGCGGTATGGTGACCTCGGTGACCACTCAACAAAACCTCTTCAACCTATTTATTAACCTCTATGGAGTGCGACTTTTGCTTCACCCTGTATAACTCTCTGATATAATTACCAACGAGAAATGTACTTTCCTTAAAATAGGTAATTCAAGCGTTTCGGTGTCAAGTCTCTGTGGCCAAACCTGTAGAAGCACATTTTGGCTAAAAGAAAGTAGTTTTTCTAATAGAAGTGAAATGTAAATTCAATATCTGAGCGGAAGCACAATTATTTTTTAGTAAAACTTTATAATTTTCTCCATTTGTCTTTAACTGATTAAAAAAAAAATAAAATCACAAGAGTAGCAACCCAAACATGTGTACCCACTAAAAATATTGTAATGAGAAATAATGTCGGATAAAAAATGCTTTAAAAAGTTATTATTGTTTACGTTTTGGGCACAAAAAAAAGCTAGCAGATATCGATTCATGGCTAGTAGATAGATAGATAGATAGATAGATAGATAGATAGATAGATAGATAGACGACCAAGATGCTTTTAAAATATAAATCTGACGCTTGGTCTTTTTGTTAAATTTTTAGAAATGGGATCCGCTCAAGGTGATACCGGTACTTTTTTGGTTTGCCTTGAAGGAGCTACAGATATTTCAGCGCACTTTCAGATAGATAGATAGATAGATAGATAGATAGATAGATAGATAGATAGATAGATAGATAGATAGATAAACACACTTCTATTTTCTCAGTATATTGATGACATATAGGTTATTTGGCGCCCCCACCGGAGTACACAAAATTTCCTAACTACCTCTCCACCACTCCACAAAAGACTTATTACAACCCTTCCCATATCATTAGCTGCTTTCTGTTTACAGAGACGCCGAAAGTGCGTGGGTGAGGACTAAGGCTCCAGCCAACAAGAAAAAAGACACATTAATTACACAAAAGAATAAGCAGTCTTGATCCTTCGCGAGTAGAAAACAAGGGAAAGTTAAGCAGACCCACTCAGGTGACGACCCGGCATTCAAGGGGTAGGCCTGGAATAATATCAGATCTGGGCTTAAGGGGTTCGGAGCCGACTCATGTCAGGGTTAAGAGTCGGGCCTAAAACAAATGTTGCAGCGGATGAAAATTCATATATTAGTTTTTATGTCAGTTGGCCTGAATAGAATGGACCAGTGTAATGGATGTGCTTAATAATATTATATACGTATATATATATATATATATATATATATATATATATATATATATATATATATATAATATGGTTAAGCACATATATATATATATATATATATATATAACATAAATATAATATAAGCACAAAAGTAGCTATTTTGTTTCTACACTACTTGTGTCTTATTATATATATATATATATATATATATATATATGGTCTGTTTTTATTTATTAAACAGTATATTTATTTCCATCTACCGGCCTGAATATTCAACAAATCTTCTTAGAAAAATAGGCGTTCTCCGGCAGAATTCCAACCTGCGTTTCTCTAGGGGAAACCTTATTAGACTTGACGTTGTTTAACCTCACGGTTGCAGAAAATCTCACGACTGTTTCCCCGGAGAACGCATAATTTTTTAAGTTTTGTAGAATATTCCTACCGGTAGATGGAAATACACACACACACACACACACACACACACACACACACACACACACACACACACACACACATAGCTACCTCCACTAATTCGCTAAAAAAAAACAACGTAGCATGATGTTAAAAGACCTCAAACTTAATAAAAACAAAGTTTTACCGTCAAAGTGTCCATGTTATTATTAAGAGAAAGATCAAAGTATTTTTTTAGTTTTTTTTTTTTTAATTTTAATCCTTTCTAACACGTTCGAAATTTTGGTTAAAAATCTTGTTTATTTTTTCGTCAGCGAGTGATCAAATTTTTACCAGAGTTTAATATAATATTTCAACACCCTTTTCTTTCTTGTGAAAAACGCATTAATTTGAAAGTTCTTGCAAAAATCAAATAACTGTCAGATTTTATTTAAACTTTTAGAACTTATTTACAAATGAATGAAATTATTTTTCAAATCATTATTTTTATAAAATCTTAGAAAAAACATTTTTTTACATCAGTTATTTTCTGTCAATAAATTTCCTGAAATTTCTAAAAATTGACTGCTGTCCGCAAACTTTGTTCTATTAGTTAAATGAAGGGCTGTTTGGGGGAATGTAAATCACCTATTGATTTTTTTTTTTTTTTCAAATAAGTTACCACTTTTCCAAAAATCTGCTCCGAAGAGTGAAATAAAAAATGCAATAAAACTATGCCATTTTTATTTATTTACATAAGCTTTTAATTGTTTTCATAAATAATATGTTAATGTGCGTACTTCCATTCATTTTCGATGCCTACTTTTTAAAGTAAAGTGGATGTGCGTTGTGGTGCATTGGATATCGGCTCGGAACGAGAAATCGGGGAGCCGAGTTCGAATTCCAGCTAAATTCATTGCATTCACTTGCGCGCAAATAGCCTTGGGAAAGGTATTAATCCGTCTCTTCCTTCCAGTTATGGGTTAAATAAGAGGACAGATTGGGTTCTATAGCCTTGGCCGGCAACCAGTCTACCGCAGAAAGCAATGGCAACCTACTGCGCGATAATCTTCTGCCCAGTTAGTCATGTCTCTTTCGAGACATGATCGCCCAAGCGTGTATCATGTATGGCACTTAACTGACTGACTGACTTTTTAAAATGAAAGAAACTTTCTCAAAGCTTTCATTTTAGCTATTATTGAAAGCCAAATAATTAGATTTATTATTTACAGTAAGCAAAATACTCTGATGAATTTCAACTAGAAATTATATTGATTGGAATTGAGAGTTTTCATTTTAGCGGCTATTTTGACAGGTTTGTAAACAAATGTTAATTCTCAGTTTTAAAAATCTTACAAAAATAAAATATATATCTGTGACACGTTGTTTGTGAAAAAATAGCAAATTCAAAGTTAAATTCAGTCAGTTAAGTCCCATACGTGAAACACGCTTGGGCGATCATGTCTCGAAAGAGACATGACTGACTGGGGAGAAGATTATCCCGCAGTAGGTTGCCATTGCTTTCTATGGTAGACTGGTTGCCAGCCAAGGCTATAGAACCCAAGCTATTCTGTTATTTAACCCATAACTGGGGAGAATAGACGGATTAATACCTTTCCCAAGGGTATTTGCGCGTAAGTTAATGCAATGAATTCAACTGGAATTCAAACTCGGCTCCCTGATTTCTCGTTCCGAGCCGATATCCACTGCACCACACATGAAATTTAGAATAAAAGTATTTCTTAATCCCGGAGCTGTGAGCTGATTGTTTATTTTTAATGGATGCTTGTATCTGGGTAGATCTTTTGGTTTTTGTTATAATTTAACTATATATTTATTTACATCTGCTGACCTGAATAATCGAGAAATATTGTTAGAAAAATATGCTTCCTCTGACAGATATGACTATCCATTATCCGCAAATATGAGTATATCCATTAAAAATAATGTTCAAACAAGTAAGTTAAAAATATATCAGAGTTAATCCATTTCGTAAAGGATTTCATAAAAAATTAATAAATGGGAAAGGATAATCCAAAAGATTTTATCCAATTAATATAAATTATTAATTTGATAAAAATATAAAGCTCGATGGATAATATACAGAGCATTATAAAATATTGAGAGGAAAACTCAACACACAGTTAAACGGTTATAAATCAAGATTTATTTCAACAATATAAGTTCACTTGCATTGTCTTTCAGACCGTTGAAAAATGAATAAATTCACTCAGAATATTAAAAAAAAATTTTTTCACAAAGGAAGTGAGGCTTGTATTATTTAAACCGGAAATAAATTGAGAATAGATACATCAGATCGCACATATAACAATACAGACAAAGGAATATATACATTAAGTGACTTAATATAAAAAGTTGTCAGTTCAATACCTGGCCCCAGCAGAGGTAAACAATCTAGAAGTATATTTCCGGTTTTCTCTTTTCCAATCTTTTCACTCTCTTTCTTTTTTTTTTTTTTTCTTCAAGTGGAGTAGATAGACTAAACTATCGCCCGGTTCACAGTCCACCCACGTCTATTGAACAGGTGTAGAGGCTCATCCCTTGTTCCCTGTTTAGGATGTGGTTTCCGGCTTTCTCTTTTCCAATCTTTTCATTCTTACGAAGCCCCCTGCGCTTCAGTGGCATTACCGCCTTGCTTGGGGTGATATAATTAAAAAAAAATATAATTAAAAAAAAAAACACAAAAAAAAATCTTATGAGAAAATACATAGGCAATTTTTTTTAATTTGACAGACGCAAAAAAGGGACGCAGTACCTAGTTTATGATAATAATAATAATATATACACGTGTGTGTGTGTGTGTGTGTGTGTGTGTGTGTGTGTGCTTAAGGCATATTTATGCTGCAGAATTTTTTATTCAACTGACGAAGTCTGTCAATCTCACATACTTTGCTTTGTCACTTGACTTTACCAATCACGTCACACGAAATACAAACATTTGTGATTTCTGTCTCAGATCTCACATCTCGGGAAGATTCCAGACTTTATGCAGGCTACCGGACTGGATAAAATCCCTTTGGTTGCTCTCTAGAAGCTTTATCTTAAATTCTGACTAAATTGTTTAATCGCTGCCAGAAGAACTTTACTGAATTTATCTATTGTACTTTAGATAAGAACGGTAAGGCTCGGGTTGTGGCTTTATATATCGCGACGGCACTTGACATCCTTTGGCATGCTGGCTTTCTTCACAAGCTCAATGGCTATGGTGTTTCTGGTCGAATATTTGACTTAATCCAATCGTTCTTTATAAATCGTTTAATGAAAGTTGCGTTAGACTGGCCGTTCTAGATCCTACCCCTCACTTCTCATTCGTTTTTATTCTTAGTAACCCATGACGGCCTAGTGACATTATCGCCAGAGGCGATTATGGAACTTTGAAGGTGGTGGTGTTTACTCAGGGGCTGAGATTTTTCTGAGGAGCAGGGGTTCAAATTCAAGTAGAGTCTTCATTTTGATACTACACCATTTTCATACTACATGGTACCGGTAGTCTTCAGTATTGGAGAAAATTACAGACCAATTCTTTCACTCGGCCATAAATCGCTGACTGCCTATGTATCTACATATCAAGCTGGGTGACATTATTTCTGATTAACATCTCCATTCAGATATGAAAATATGACTATTAAGTCTCTTTCCCTCTCTAACAACATGTCTGTTTCTATCTATCTGGTTGTTTTATTTTGTTTGTTTTTCTTTCATACTGGTCCTTAAAAAGCTAAATAAAAAAAGAAAACACAGAAGGAAAAGTGCTGAAAATCAAATGCTATCAAAATCAGAGACTGATCAGTTTCATAAATTGTTTTAAAGCTTATAAAATGGTTGGAGAGCCAACCGAGGGGCTAGCCAAAATTCGGGGCGAGGGAGCTTGGCCGCTTCTTCCCCATCCTGTAGAATCACAACTGAATCGCCTTGCTTGGGATGAAATAATGAAAAAAATTTTAGAAGATATACTCTGTTTTCAAAAATGCGAGTAAGCCTTCCTTTTCCTCGCTATATCTGCCTCCTTTAGTGTCATCAGCAAAATCTTTGTGTCTGTTATCATCAAAAAGGACGTTGATTACCTAAAAAGAAAAAAAAACCTACACTCCGACAAACAGTAGTGATTTCGCTCCACTTGGTCCAAACTGATATTTTAGCAGTCATTGCACACAGAATTAGTAAAGCGCACGACACTGACTTCATCAGGAGAGAGCTTGCCCAAAGGCTTTTTGATAACGTGTGGAATAGTGGCTTGCTGCAGAATGATAGATGTACGTTAATTAAATAGGTAATAGAACTTCGCTTTATCAGGATGGTCTCCCATAGCCAAATTGGTAACGGTATTATTCGGTTATAGTAAACACACACACAGTAAGTGTATGTGTGCACGGTCGACGTTTCTTGTACGAGTAATAGAATCATTTATTATACAAGTTATAGAATCATTTTGTTTAGCGGCATATCAACACTACTATGGGTTATTTAATGCTGAAATCTAAATATTTTACTAGTTTTATGCTTTCAACTAAATATATTTTAAATGCAATTGTATTTCTTCAACTACAGATAATGGTAATTGGTAATTTCACTATAAATATATATCGTTGGTAATTTTTGACTAAAAAATGTATTTTTATAGTTTCACTAGCAGTATAGCCCGACGTTGCTCGAGTGTAATGAAAGCTTTAAAACTAATCCATGGTCCTGGAGCTCAGACTCAGCCTAAAGAATATTTATGTGAAGTTTGGTGGGAATCGGATAAAAATTGTGGATTTGTATATATATATATAATCTATTTTCTGCACTATTGTAAGAATTGCAACTTTGAAACTTCTGAATATCGTTTCTTATGTCTTTGTCTATGAGTGTATCAAATTTGATTCAAATCGGATCACTCCTTCTATAACCCGATTTTTTCGATTATCGATTTTCGATATTTATCGGGGGTACCTCGACACAAAACCTAGCTAAGAACACTCGCAGACGCTTATAGTACAACTGTGTAAATTTTCAAGAAAATCGATTCGGCCATTTCGGAGTCTATATGTAACGGACACACACACACACACAGACACATACACACACACAGACAAAGTTCCATTTATAAATAAGTTTAGATAGTGGGGTTTTTTTTGTTGGGGGGGGGTCATCATTTGTCCATGGTTGGGACCCTAACAGATGCTAGTAACCTGCGAGCAACAGCAATTAAGAGGTGGCCCCACGCACTTCAAAATCTCTAATCTCTCGATTGGAGGCCTTACTGCCGAATGTAATTTATTGTCTTACACTGGACTACGAGTGACGAAACGAACCTTTCCAGTTTTCATTAAATTTTGTAGACGTCACTGCTTGTTGCTAACATTAAAATTTGTCACTGAAACCAGAAGAGATCTTGAGTTTTCTGAAAAAAAAAAAAAAAAAAACTTTTTTTATCAAAATCTGACTAAATCAACATTCTTACTATAACTGAACATTAAAAAATACCCTAAAAATCCACATTTTTTACATTAAATAACTCACAGAGATTGATATGCCGTTAAACAAAACTCAAACTTCAAACTTCTGTATGGCAGTAAATGTTGGACAATCCCCTCACAGAGGAAGAAGTTATTTGAGGCAAAATAAATGTGGTTCTACAGTAGGACGATGAGAATATCATAAACTGAACAAGTGGGCAACGAAGAAAATGGGAAAAATAGAACGCTTATGCTAAATATCAGAATAAAACTATTAAAATTTCTAAGAAACTGATAAAGTTTCTGAGGAAAGAAGGCTTGAATAATTTGACACTCACATACATACTTGGCAAAAGCAGGAGGAATAGAGTAGAGCAGCAATTGACCTACCTAACGAGTTTGTGTAAAAGGATGACAGAGTAAGGAATGGACGAGATAACGAAACAGCAAACCTTACTAAGAGCTGCAAAGAATAGGAAGTTGTGATCAGACACGTTCTGAAGGCGCATGAAGGCAAATAAAAAAGGATGAAAAATATCTTCTAAAAAGAACAGAGATATGGTTCTACAGAAGGATGCTGAGAATAACATGGAACAAACATGAGCAATGACAAATTTTTAGAGAAAATGATAACAAAAAGGAAAGTTATCAGAAATAAACTGTTGAAATTTCTAGGGCACATAAGGAAAGAGGGTTTGAAGAATTTGCTACACATAGGATAGATTGAAGGCAAGAAAGACAAAGCCAAGCAATGCATAGCCTACTGAATGAGCTTGGGTAAATAAATGGCGGAACAAGCTTTAGGAGAAAGATCAGCAAGACAAAATTTATTAAGAGCTACAAAGACGGGAAATTGTAGAGAGCCATGATCGCTTATGTCTTGAAGGGACACGCACATAAAGAGGTCGGTGAAAGTCCTCAGCTTATATACAGTAAAATATATTATTTTTCTTCGTTTCTTGACCTTTAGTATCTGACTGTAACCATAAATTCCAATTAATCGATCCATTTTTTTCTTTTATATACCCTGTCCTTTCAAGTAGTGGTTTATTATGGATCTCCACAACATTCTCTCTTTTGTTACGAAGTAACTTTTGATATTTTATCATCCATCTTTATTTCTGTTCTGCTATCCACTCACTCAATATTTCTCCCTGCTTCTCATGACTTCAGTATATACTGTGGGTGTTAATTTCTTCAAACCCTCTTTTCTCGTTATGCGTTTCAGAAATTTTTATCTGTCTCTTTATGACTGTAAGTATGACTTTCCTTGAACTTCCTTTTTTTCTTTTTTGTTTCTATGTTAATCTTATTATTCGTGGGTAGAACCACATATCTATCGCTTCGAATCTCTACTTCATCGATGAGGACATAGTTCATCACTCCTTATCATAGAGTAAATTAGATATCAGGGCCGGTGCCAAGAATTGCGGGTCCCAATTAAAAAAAATAATGGCGAGGACCCCGCTGCGAGGCACCTACTCTATAAAAGTCAAAATTTATGTATTTCGTGTAATATACTGGTTTTTAGCTTCCCCCCCCACACACACACAAAAAAAGAAAAATTAAATGTATGATACACTAAAATTTTGAAAAACAATATGAAAGTTTTATTTTATTAATACAAAGTAAGGTAATTACAGACAGACTGCTTATACACAGGTTTTTTAGAAAAAGACTTTTCTGGATTTTTATTTGTAAAGTCTCTCAAAATATTTTCAAGGTCAATGGTTTTAGAAATATCATTTTCTATAGATAGCATTTGCCAGATTTTTTAGTCATTTTGTGAAATTGTTGGCCATAAGTATGTTTTTATCAGTTTTAATTTTGAAAACCTTCTTTCACCTGATGTGATTGTTATAGGCATTGTTAAGTAAATAAAAACATTAGAAAATGCTGTGAGTCGGTTGGTTTCTACCAGGTATTCAATCAGAGAATGAGTCTTTACACAATATAAAAAGGAACTTAAAGTATAACACATATAAAATGAAAGAAAACGTGTTCCTTATCACAGAGTAACCTAAACACAGTCTTTTGGTTGAAAGACATAACCCTTTGACTGTTGACAGAAGTGACATGACGACAATTTTCTAATAATATAGTTATGCATAATAAATTAATAATGTGAAGACTAAGAATTTCTCAGTCTTTCTTTCACATTTTCAGTTGTGGTTTATACCTCTTAGAATTAAATGGCTTCAAACGTTAACTTTCGCGGGAGCCCCTTATGATGCGGGGTGCAATTTGATAAAATTGGTCAGTCAGTTAAAGTGCCATACGTGATACACGCTTGGGCGATCATGTCTCGAAAGTGACATGACTGACTGGGCAGAAGATTATCCCGCAGTAGGTTGCCATTGCTTTCTGCGGTAGACTGGTTGCCGACCAAGGCTATAGAACCCAATCTGTCCTGCTATTTAACCCATAACTGGAAGGAAGAGACGGATTAATACCTTTCCCAAGGGTATTTGCGCGTAAGTGAATACAATGGATTCAACTGGAATTCGAACTCGGCTCCCCGGTTTCTCGTTCCGAGCCGATATCCACTGTACCACAACGCACACCCACAATTGGTCAAGTAGGCTTAAATGCAGCAGTCCATCATTTGTTTTTGTTTTTTTTGGGGGGGGTTGTTTGTTTGTTTGTTTGTTTGTTTGTTTTTTGTGTTGGGGGGATGTTGCTAAACAATATATATATTGATATGTTGTTTAATTTTTGGAAGGCATGCATCTTCGAATTTTGTTTCAAAACTTTCTTTTGTTTGTTACTGCACAGTCCAGTTAATTTAATAGTTTCACTCAAAGAAAGACAATAAAGCCACTAAGATGCAAGGGGGTGGCCACCGACTGTGAAAGAATATGAATAAAAGAAAATCATTATTAAGGAGAGTGAACGCAATAAAAGAACAAGAATTAGCTAAACAGAATATAAAGATTGACGTTTAAATTTTGGAAGATCAAAGTTAACTGGAAAGTGTTACGAGGATGTATTTATATCTAAAAATAATATTAATAATGTCTAAAAAGTTTTAGTAAAGGACTCTGTTGAGTCCTACTTGTTGCTACTAAAAAGTTTTAATTCATGAAAGTGGTCGTAAAAATAAGGAAATTAGAAATAGAAAGTTTGGAAGATTGTCGAATGTTCCAGAGAATTCGAAAGATTCTAGAAATATGCAAATTAGGTGTTAGCCCCTATAAAAATAGGTTTTGGGCACGGAGCAGTTAGTTGATAGCAGGATGGGGTGACCTCTACAGCTTCGGTTAAGATTCAGGATGTATATGCAGCCGAAAGAATCTCTAAGTCGACGACAAAAACCTAAAACTTGAAACAGTTGATTAAAGGATGTGCTGACCTCATCAGCACCGGTTTCGATTCTTTCCAGCCGAAAGAATCTCTCTCGTCGTCGACAATCAAAAACTTGAAAGAGTTGTTAAAAGGATTTGCTGTCATATCAACTTTGATAAAGATTCTAGGATCCATATCCAGCCGAAATAATTTCACAGACAAAGTCGGAACAACTAAAACTTGAAAAAGAACCTCATGGAACTATCTGAGTAAATACATCTTTTTCCTCTTTCATTGACCAAGCCAATAATTAGTCTTTGTATACTCATTTGAGGATTTCCAACAAGTATAGCACTGAACTTCCCGCTAACTTGACTGGGTTAAGATACTTGACTCCTTACCTTCCCTTTCTCTCCTCGTAACATTTCGCCTGCCATTAGTTAACTCTATGCTTCTATTTGAATGTAAAACTCTATATTTGTAAATATTTTTATCTAATGTTTTGTGAATGAAATATTTGTCTCTATTAACTCTGAGTTTTGCTCAATCATTTTTATTTTTTATGTTACAACTAAAACGTAACAAAAGCAAGAAGCTAAAAAACAGTTCCAGAAGCGAGAAGTAATTGTTTATATAGTGCTTACAGTTAGATGTAGCAATTTGAAATTGAAAATGAGTCCTAACTGCCAATGTAGTTTTGCATCTGCTTGATTTCGATGCCACCAATACTTAACACAAAACTTTAGCCATCTTTTTTTGCAGCTTACGATCATTGAAACACCGGCTCCAGTATGATCACCGAAGTTAAGCAACGTCGAACATGGTCAGTAACTAGGTGCGAGACCGCTAGAGAATACTAGGTGTTATCAGCTTGGATGTACGGTTGGTGTAATTGATAACGGTTCGGAATGGTTCCGTTATATTCACTTTGGAATGATATGAATCTACCCCGTTACATCTAGTGGCGGTTTTGCCTTGCTTGGGGCGAAACGATGATAAAAAAATTAATTAATTAGTTTTTGTCAGCAACCTTTAGCTAGTGTTGGTTGTTACGGTGAAACTCACCTGTACCTGCGTCTTTGGAGTACCACTGATTTAAGAAAGAATCCAAATTCTGGGAGGATGAATCTGCCTCAAAGTTAGCAAAACGTAGTGGAACAAAATGGCATGTAATATTTTACAAATGTCTAAATATTTTATTTGAAAATCACTAAAAACTGCTATTGTTCCGATCATTAGATATATACGTATCATCTATCGTAGCGGTCCTCAGCCTTTTTTACGTCATGCAAGAGAATTTTTCCACAAACCGGAGGGCGCTCGGTATCGGTCAAATGGTCCATGGGCCGGTACCAATACCGGTCCGCGACCCGGTGGTTGGCGACCGCTGATATATTTGGCTCAAATAATCAGAGAAGAAACAAGAAAAAGAACAGAAGTCGATTGGTTTAGATTAAGCTTAACAAAATGTTAGCGAAATATGATTTCAAATGCAAACAGGTGACGAAGACAAGCTTTACAACAAATAAAAAAAAACATAAGACATAACTCGAAATCACTATGGTCTCATTCGTAATTATACGATCAATGGTAAACGCCCCTTATGTTCGTGATTTGTTTTATTTACTACGAAAACCTACCTGAGCAAAATTGAATAAGGGAGATAACTCATTGGGTTACAAATTGTTTGTGAAGGGTTTTTGTATTACATTTCCACTCGTTTGTTATGTTATTTATCTAGGGGACATTTAGGCGCTATTGTGGATGCGAATTTGCAACTTATCTTTGTTTTAGTTGATATGAAAAAAGTGGGTGTTAAGAGTGCGGATGTTTTCATCATTGACATAAACCTATGAAAGAAAGAAGAAAGGCGCCAACCGAAATAGGAAAGTTTCCGGTTTTTATTTCTTTGATTGTACTTTTTGTTTTACATATATTTTTGTTTCTTTCTTTTTCCTTTTTTTTTTCCTTTACGTAATTGTTTAAATAATGACACAACCAAACACGTGTATTCACAAAACAAGTAATAGTCGCGCTTGTCATTGTTAGTATAACAATATGGCGCCCTTACTGTGTGGGTGGTCAGAATAAATAAATAAAAAGGAATATAATGCCAACAGCAACAATGACTATAATGAAAATATATATTAAAATAAACGAAATTATGATTAGAAGAATGTTTAGGGTAAAGGATAAGAAGAAAAAAGGTGTTAAATGAAAAGATAGAAAGGTCGTCAGATAATGATAAGAAGAATAATAGCCAAAGTTTATCGCCCAGACATCATGATTAACGACCACAGAATAAGCTTTCTTATTGATATGGCAGTTCCTGCAGATTGCAATGTATCTTTGAAAATCTTCAGAAAATATAAAAATTAAAGGATTTGAAATAGAAACCTAAAAGATGTGGCACGTGAAGATATTAATAATTCCAGTTGTAGTTGGAGCACTCGGATTGATTAGAAAATCTTCCAACAGATTCATTGAAGGGATTCCTGGTAGTCACAAGTACAAATCACAAATTATCTCTGTAAAATGTGAGTGATCTTTGGATGTTTGGGATTTTCTTTTTACAAAAATGATCTGTGGAAAATGTCATGAAGCCATTTCTGATTTTAGGTCTCTGCACATAGAAGAAAATATGCATACAACAGAAATCAACAGAAATAATAATAATAATAATAATAATAATAATAATAATAATAATAATGATGATGATGTTGATGAAACTGACGGCTTCTTGCAGCGAAAGATCAAAGTCTTTTCACTAGAAACTTTCAGGCAAATATTATTCATAATAATGTGGATCCAAAAATGCAGGTTCTGTGATAAATACCAAGAAACAATAGACCATCTAATCTCAGAATGTTCTGTACTTGCCCCAAATAAATATAAAAATCGTCACGATAGAGTAGGGCAATATTTACATTGGACAATGTGCAAACACTATGGAAAATCTGTAAACAAACACTGGTATGAACATCACCCAGAACCGGTTACAGAAACAGAAGATGTCACCATTCTGTGGGAATGCCCCATCTACACAGACAGAAAAATTGAAGCAAATAGGCCGAACATTATTTTTAAAAACCAGAAAGAAAAAACTTGCTTACTAATTGATATGGCATGTTCAGCGGATTGTAACATAGTAACCAAGAAATTCGAAAAACTGTCAAAATACAAAGACCTGAAAATTGAAATAGAAAAATGTGGAAATTGAAAACAAAAATCATACCAGTGATAGTAGGTGCACTTGGGATGATAACAAACGTTGTTAATAAACAATGGTATTAACATCACACAGTACCGGTTGCAGAAAGAGAAGACATCACAATTCAATGAAAGTACACCATGTTTATGGACAGGAAGAAAATGACGCAAATAAGCCGGACATAATTGTCAAAACCCGAAAATAAAAAACTTGCCTACTATTTGATATGGATTACCCAACGGCATATAAACATAGGAACCGTGTCTATATTACGCTAATGATGTTTTGTGCTATATGGCTTACTAATATATATATATATATATATATATATATATCGGCAGCGATTCTTATTTTAAGCAAGTTTCGTTAAAAATGACAGACAAAGTGGTGTGGCTAAATTTTTTATATAATTTTCCATGTGATCTTATAAAGTTTTTTCTTAACATTAGATAAAATATATAAAAATTGTCGGCCTAAACATATAAAACATTCAGACAATTTGTATATAATTTTTCTACCGAAAATGAAAAATTATAAGAGCACATCAAAAATTATATAAAATATTAACCACAGCAATTTGTCGGTCATTTTTAACGAAGCTTGCATAAAAGAAGGATTGCTGCTTAAATACACAATATATATATATATATATATATATATATATATATATATATATATATCCAGGTGAAGAGGATCCAAGGTTTTACGACTTTGAGTACCCCCTGGCATTTTTTTTTTTTTTATATATAAACAGTGCTCAATACAATAAATATTGAGGAGCTTAATATTATCATATAATTATGAATTAAATGTACATTGCGACACGTTATCAGGCAATGTTGGATGTTAGTTGTGAAAATGATTTACATTTAAACTTCTCTCTTTCTTTAAATATAAATCATTTTCACAACCAACATCGCCTGATGACGAGATTCTATCTCGAAACATAAAAATTTCGTATCGGAGATACTTCATAATTTTATATATATATACATATATATATATATATATATATATATATATAGTCATCAGGACACAGACATGTTTCGCTGTATCACTGCTCATCAGTACGGTTAGAATCCGATTACTACACAACCCAGGCTCGAAACCCGGCCGATTTGGCGTCAATCGGCGACTCTTCCCCTGGGCCACAGGGCGTTCGGTGGAAGAAGGCACTCCTTTTAGCGCATATCATATTACACGCCCAATAGCTAGCGTGCTCAAATTCATTTTTACTGAATGAGCGATGCGTGTATGTATATATATATATATATATATATATATATATATATATATATATATATATATATCAGTCAGTTAGGTGCCATACGTGATATACGCTTGAGGCATGACTGACTGAACAGAAGATTTTCCACAGTAGGTTGCCATTAGTTTCTTATATCAGTACATGTGTTATATACAGGTAGCCAATTGTCATTCACGCATAGGTTCCACGTATGTGTGTGCTTCACGCAGATACGTGTGTTTGCATGTGTGTGTTTCCTTCTATTAGTATTGACTGTGTACGTGCTTGTGTAGGAGTGTGCACGCTCAGTCAATCTTCATACAAATGTTTACCAAAAAATGTTATTATTATTTTCCCTACAAAAACTTGATAAAACCAATCAAAAATGCGACTAGAAATTTACGGACTTGTGTACTAAAATCTAGACAATGGTAACACCGGTATTTTAATCGTTTTACCAGCACCCTCTTAATCTTTGGGAAGGTAGTTTACCTTTAATCAAACTGTTCCTGTCCCAAACATCTTTAGTCCTCATTAGAGTGTTAATCGCTGGATTTGGACATCAAGATAAAGGAGACAGCCTTTATCTCGGACAAGTTAAAATCTTTGTTTAACTTTCTTAAGTGCAAACCCATTACTCTTGTAATGGGTTTAACGTGTGCGAATTATACAAACGTATAAGTGTTAGCATGAGGCCTGACATATAGCATCTCTCTCTCTCTCTCTCTCTCTCTCTCTCTCTCTCTCTCTCTAGATAGATAGATAGATAGATAGATAGATAGATAGATAGATAATGAACAGATTGAGATGAACAGACTAAGATAGATAGATAGATAGATAGATATGAACAGACTAAGATAGATAGATAGATAGATAGATAGATAGATAGATAGATATGAACAGACTAAGATAGATAGATAGATAGATAGATAGATAGATAGATAGATAGATAGATAGATAGATATGAACAGACTAGATAGATAGATAGATAGATAGATAGATAGATAGATAGATAGATAGATAATGAACAGATTGAGATGAACAGACTAAGATAGATAGATAGATAGATAGATAGATAGATAGATAGATATGCTACTGTAAATTTCGGGATATTTGACCATAAAAAATCTACTATTAATGAGGTGGTGTGAACTCCCAAATTATATTATCTCTTAAGAAAAGAACCTTTTGTGAATATTACTGAAAACAGTTTGCCGCAAAAGCTTGAATACTTGTGTCTATCTAAATTACCTACACATTTGAGTACCTTGCCTTAAATAGTACATAATATAAGTAGAAATATAAACAATCTATCTATCTATCTATCTATCTATCTATCTATCTATCTATCTATCTATCTATCTATCTCAGTTCGTACATATCTATCTATCTATCTATCCCTCTCTCGTAACTTGTCTTATATAGTTCGTAACCTATGATGAAAAAAAAAATGTAATTCATATTTGTTATTTTAGCATAATTTAATTTCTGGTCTTTTTCTATGTGCCGTAAAACGTAGGCGATCATGGCCTTCCTCATCTTCTTATCCTTTGTAGATCTTAACACCCTTTCTCCTGTTACTCCACCCAAATCCTGATCTGCCACTCATTTTCTCAAGCCCATCAAGAATATCAGTCGTTACATTCTTGTGTCTATCTTTCCCTCTATCCTGTGAGTATCAGCTTCTCCTAGCCCTCCTTCCTCGTTACATATCCCAGAAACTTCAGCTGTCCCCTCCTGATGTTAGATAGAAGTTTCCTTTTCTTTTTCCATCCTCTCCAAAACCTCGTCGTTGAAAACGTGTTCCGTCCATGGTATCCTCAGCATCTTTCTGTAGGACCACATTTTGGTTGCTTCAAGCCTTTCCTTCATCTTTGAGGAGATTATTCGATATCCACTGCACCACAATGCACATGAGGAGAGTGGTTTGAATAAGATGAAGACAAATATGTTCATCTTTGTTACTTAAATGAAACACTCTCGACTTCTTTTTCGCAGATTCGAATTGCCAGCACCACTATTTTTGCGCTTTTGAGGTTTTATTAAGTGAATCATACGGATTGTAACGTAAAACTGGGAATAAGTGGAGAACCATTGGATTACTTCTTCATTCACAGTCTATTCTCATTTATCTTTATTCTTGTTGCGGGTATATAATTATCAGTAGTTGTCATAGCCGCCTTACGTGTGTTTCGTGTTTCTATTTATCTATGAATCAATTTCAAATAAAAGCGTTTATTTAAAATAAAGAAAAATAAGTGTGCCCTTTGTAATTTTCCGCTACCCAAAAACTCCAAAGTCTCCATCCGGTTTTTTAGGGATGCAGAAATATTCTCTGAAGATACCGACAACGTCGTTATTTTCGGAACATTGACAATTCGGAATGCTTTCAAATCTGTACGCACAATTACATACATAACTTATTTGATTTTTTTACCGGGTTACGAAATCATCATCAGTATTATTATTATTACTAGTGTGCCCGTGCCGTCAAAAATGACGGTAAAATATTCATATTCATATGCCGTATCACAAATACATCAACAAAGAATCAAATCACCACCATAGCATCATTAATAACTTGCATAAATCAATCCAATTTCGTTTATGTACTAACGACAGTAATAAGGAAGTTGTTGATAGCTCCAAAATGTAATACATTAATGTATTAGAAAAAAGTAAACTCCACACTTGTTTAAAATACTTTGTTTAAAACAAAGTAGGCAGAAATAAGCAAACACTACGTAAACGAAACATTATATGGTTTAACCCACCCTTCAGCCGTAATTTCTGAACAAAAATTGGAAAATTCTTCCTAAATTTAATTCACAAACATTTCTAACCGAATGAAAATAACATTTTATTTACGTACGGTTATGGTGAACGGAGATAAAAAAAATAAATAGAATAAAATATGAAAATAAAATATATCAACAAAAAAAATAGCATTTACTATCCTTTAAAACCCACGTATCTCTCTCCCTCCCCCTCCATCTCTCTCCCTTCACTCTCTCTCTCTCTCTCTCTCCCTCTCACTTCCTCTCTATATTTCACATTTTAATTTTGTTGGTCATACCACCCTGAGCGTGACAAGAGGGATATATATATATATATATATATATATATATATATATAATACAGAGGATTATTATTATTATTATTATTATTATTATTATTATTATTATTATTATTCGTTCTAGTCGCTCTTGACGGAGATCCATTCTTCGTCCATTCATTGAATATTGCTACCACATCTTGTCTGCTGGTTCTATGTATTTAGAGATTCTGGATAAAATGAAAAGAATCGGCAATATTATTAGTTGTGAGCTGGAATATCGGCTTTAATCATTTTCTCAACGTCCCAACGTAGCTTCCATGTACTTCTTTTATATTTTCATAGTTATTGTTCTGATGGACTTTCGTCTTTGGTATCTAAACTTTATGAATTTAAATGCAGTACTAGACTATGGCAATATCTCATCACTTAACAGTTGAAATGGCTAGATGCAACCGTAAGTTTTATGCTGACATTTTCTTCTTTTGCACTCGAACTGCTTCTTCCCATCCTCCGCTACTTTGTAGAACATACTCAGGAGAAGATGTTTTTTAATCACTACAATCAGCTTCTTCGAGTCCAGGTGTAACCGCTACATATCTTCATAAATTACATTTCTTACCTCCTCCTCTTAAGCTCACACAAAACCTAATTCCGTAACCCTCTACACTGAGTGGCTCTTGGGCCTTGTATTGAGTGAAAGTTAGTACAAAAAAGTCACGAGTATGATGCACACAAGGTCAAATAAAGGGCACCTAGTGAGGATCCAAACCACTACTCAGGGGTAACGATCTTCGAAATGTGTTACTCAGGGGTAACGATCTTCCACCCATGTGTGGAGCAATTATTTTACTAAGATTAAAGTCGCTTTTGGAAAAGTCACAATTATGCTACACCCAATAAAAATCAACTTCTTCTATGTGATGTACTCCTTCTGGACACCGGTGATCATGGCTCTCCACAATTTCCTGTCCGTTGTAATTGATAAAAATATTGATTTTTTGTTATCTCTGTTCGGCTATTCATTCACTCAAGCTCGCCCGATAGTTTATGCGTTGTTTTCCTCTGCCCATCTTACTTGTAATCTGTCCTGTGAGTATCAGATTCTCCAAGCTGTCTTTCCTTATTATGTGTCCTAGAAATTTCAATTGTCTCTTTCTGATGTTAAGTATGTCTCCTTATTTTTTTATTTTCTCTAAAATTTCGCAATTGCTCACATGTTCAGTCTATGGTATTCTCAGCATCTGTCTGTAGAACTCCATTTCTGTTGCTCAAAGTTTCTTCTTCATCGGCGATGAGTTTGTTTAAAATTAGCTGCCTTATAGGAATACAGATATTATGTAACAGTTCAGTACTCTTATCTTTGTTTCTAACGACTTTCTTACTCCCTTCGTATTTCAGTAACGCACTTACTGTCCTCTGTAAAAATACTTCCCAAATTTTGTGTAACAGTTCAGTACTCTTATCTTTGTTTCTAACGACATTTCTTACTCCCTTCGTATTTCAGTAACGCACTTACTGTCCTCTGTAAAAATACTTCCCAAATTTTGTGTAACAGTTCAGTACTCTTATCTTTGTTTCTAACGACATTTCTTACTCCCTTCGTATTTCAGTAACGCACTTACTGTCCTCTGTAAAAATACTTCCCAAATTTTGTGTAACAGTTCAGTACTCTTATCTTTGTTTCTAACGACAATTCTTACTCCCTTCGTATTTCAGTAACGCACTTACTGTCCTCTGTAAAAACTACTTCCCAAATTTTGTGTAACAGTTCAGTACTCTTTTCTAAGAAATTCGTGGCCCCAGTTAAAAACCTGATGGTGAGGTGCATAGCTTATAAAAGTAAAAATTTATATATGCTTATATTTCGTGTATTATTAACAACAACAACAACAAAAATTAAATGCTTGGTATACTAAAACTCTGAAAGACAATATGAAAGATTTATTTTTATTAATATAACAGGCAATTACAGACAGACTGCTTATACACAGGTGTTTTTAAAAAAGTCTTTTCTAGCTTTTTAATTTGTAAAGTCTCTCAAAATATTTTCAAGTTTTAGCAATGTCATTTTCTATATAATAACATTGCCAAATTCTCTTTTGTGAAATTGTTTTAATCTGTTTTAGCTTTGAGAAACTTTTTTCTCCTGATGCGACTGTTATAGGCATTGTTAAGTAAATCCTAAAAGCAATGAAAACATTAAGAAAAGCTGTGAGCTGATTGTTTTCTACCAGGGATTCAAACAGAGCATGAGTCTTTACACAAGATAGAAGATTATTAGAAAAATAATGGCCGATTTCAGAAAGATAATTTTATTCTTGAAAAATTAACTGTAGAAATGTTAAAATTGGTCAAAATACGAGCCTTGAGCATCTAGATACCTCTGCCATCGATCGACGAGATTATTATTGGCTGTGATGCAACGAAATTTTTAAAAACTGATTCCACCTCTGGTTTTGACCAAAATGTGTTACCATTCAAAAATGTGCTTAAGTGCTTGAAAATGGTAATCAGTTGGTGAAAGATCAGTAGAATATGGAGGATGTGGTAACCTCTCGTATATCAAGTCTGTGAGTTTTTGCAACGTCATTTTTACAACATGTGGCTGCGCATTATCGTGGTGTAGAATTGCAACACTTCGATTCACTAATGCAGGGCTCATTTTTTGCAGGCGTGCATGCATTTCAGCAAGCTGATTGAAGTAAATTTCTGCATTAATGCTCTGATTGGCTTCCAAGAAGCTGTAGTGGATAACACCAATGGCAGACCACCAGACAGTCACCATAATCTTTTGCTGATGAAACTTTGACTTTGGGAAATGTTTGGGGCACTCAAGTCATTGACCTGATTGCTTACGGTTATTATAAAGGATCCACTTTTCATCACAAGTGACTATTCGGTAAAGAAAGGGATCATTGGTGTTTACCAGAAAGAGCATAAAGGACACTTCAAAACGCCTAATATTTTTAATTTTCATTGAGATCATGAGGAATTTATTTATCGAACTTTTTCACCTTACCAATACCAGTTATTCGTTTACCATTTGTATTACAGTGCACAGGCGCATTTAAATAGCGAAAGATGCTTTGCAAAAGCTAATAAAAGAAACAGGAAAATATAGTTGGAAGTAAAAAAAAATGAGTGCTAAAATGCTATGCAATATAGATCCTCTTCTATGAGAGTAAATTGTGGCCAATCGCCTCACTGATGATGAAGAAACTTGAGGAAACAGAAAAGAGGTTCTACAGAAGGATACTGAGAATACAATGAACTGAAAATGTGAGTAAGGTCCATATTTTAAGAAAAATGTAAACAACATGGACACATACATAAAATCAGAAAAATAAAGTTTATATATTTTAGGACACATAATATGGAAAGTGGGCTTGGAAAATTTGATACTCAGTAGACATATTGAAATAAAGAAAACAGAGTAAAGGAGCATGTAAACAACCTACTGGCAGAAGGAGGTGGAGCGATGGTAAAAAGACAAATTTTATCAAGAGCTATAAAGGATAGAACGTTATGGATAACCATGATCGCTCATCTCTTGAAGGTATACGGAAAATAAAAGTAGTCCATTTGACACTAGATTCAAAAAGGTAGCCATGGATTCCAGTTTACACTAGAAGCAAAGAATTGGACATAAGTCCGTTTGAAACTAGATTTAAAAAAGGTAAACAGAGTTCCGGTTTACACGAGAAGCAAAGAATTGGACATAATTCCGTTTGAAACTAGATTAGAAAAGGTAGACATGAGTTCCAATTTACACTAAAGTCAAAAAGATAGACATAGGTCCGGTTTCAGTTAAGTGCCATACGTGATAAGCGCTTGGGATATTATGTCTCGAAAAGGACAAAGCTGACTTGACACTAGGTTGCTATTACTTTCTGCGGTAAACTGGTTGCCAACCAAGGCTATAGAACCTAATTTATCATGTTATTTAACCCTTAGCTAGAGGGAAAAGACGGATTAACATCTTTTCCAAGTGAAGACAACAAATCCAACTGAAATTCGAACTCGGCTCTCCGTTTTCTTATTCTGAGCTGATATCCACTACACCACAACGCACGTCCGCAAACATGAGGTTTTCACTAGAGTAAATAAAAGTAGACATAGGTTCTGATTCATACTATAGGAAAAAAGACATAGGCCCGGTTTACACTAGAGTCAAAAAGATAGACATAGGTCCCGGTTCACTCTAGGTTAAAAAAAAAAATAGGCATATATTCTGGTTTATACGGAGGTTAAAAATATAGACATAGATCAGAATAAATGCTAGAATTAAATAACAAATCTGAAAGTATCTACCGTCAAGGTCGCTTCATTGTGTACGGTGCAGATGGCGTATTCTAAAAAACTTCAGCCTCCACATCGCCCAGGACAGTTAACATTTAGTTATCATACCTAACATCAGTCAGTTTAGTGCCATACGTGATACACGCTTGGGCGATCATGTCTTGAGAGAGACATGGCAGACTGGGCAGAAAATTATACCGCAGTAAGTTGCCATTACTTTCTGCGGTAGAGTGGTTGCCAGCCAAGGCTATAGAACCCAATCGGCCCTGTTATTTAGCCCATAACTGGAGGGGAGAGACGGATCAATACCTTCCCCAAGAGTATTTGCGCGTAAGTGAATGCAGGAATTCAACTGGAATTGTTCCTAGCCGATGTTCACTGCACCACAACGCAAATCATGTACCCGCCATTCTAAAAGTTAAAATAATTTCGATTTTATCCCATCAAGTACAATATGCCCATATTTGCTGAGCACTGCTGTGGTCGAAGGTGACTCGTTTAAAAAAATATTAAAAATCTAGTCAAAATTTTGCCACTATTTCAAGGCTGTGTATCATGACTGTAAAAACTTACGCTTTTAAGTTGATGTGGTACAATTTGAGACAATGATATTTTTAGCCGTATATCATAATAATTAAATTGTACATTCCCAATAATATTTGGGCCGTATAAAAATAATCTTTCCTCTCTGAGATTCAAAAATGTTTGTTCGACACAATTATTAATCAGAAAAGTATGTTTCATAAAATGTTTGACCTTAATAGTTTCCGTATTTAAAGTAATTTATAATAATAGAACAAAAATGAAAACGCTTTAATCAGTACAGTTGTTTTTATGTTTCTTTTAGAGTTTTTAATTGATGAGAACTTAAATAATTGATAAGAACTTAAATATGCGCCAGAAAGTAAGTAAAAATTACTCCGTTTCAGATTTAGATGGACGCTAACCGATAGTTATCTGAAATGCTAGACTGGCTCCAAAAGAGTTTGAATCGGCAAAAATTAAGATAAGGTTTGTTTTTGAGGGGCTGGATGTGAGAAAAGATAAGCAAAAGTTAAGTGGAAGGAAATAAAAGAGAAAAAGAAAGATGAAAATTATATAAAAAGTGAAGAAGACAATACAAAAAAAGAAAGAAAGAAAACGAATTAGGATCGGCTGTTAAAAAAAAAATGAAAATAAAGGCATAACAAAATGAAAGAAAGTAGTATGGATAGAGAGAGAGAAGAAAGAAAGGAAGAAAGAACTCGGATGTATTGCAAAATGAAAAAGTATAAAGGCTTAATAAATGGAGGGAGAGAATAAAGGATAGAGACGAAGAAAGAAAGAAAGAAAGAAAGAAAGAAAGAAAGAAAGAAAGAAAGAAAGAAAGAATTAGCATGTATTGCAAAAGGGAAAAAGTATAAAAGCTTAACAAGTGAAGAAAGAAAGAAAGAAAGAAAGAAAGAAAGAAAGAAAGAAAGAAAGAAAGAAAGAAAATGAACTAGAAGAAAGTCTTAACAAAATTAAAGAATGATAGAGACAGACAAGGAAGGAAGGAAGGAAGGAAGGAAGGAAGGAAGGAAGGAAGGAAGGAAGGAAGGATTAGGATTTGTAGCAAAAGTCTTAACAAAAGACGGAAAGGATGAAGAATTAAAAACAGTTAAGAATTAGAAAGAAAGGAAATATCAGGATGTCAAGAAAAAGGAATGAAAAGAAAGAAAAAAAGAAAGAAAGAAAGAAAGAAAGTCTAAAATGACAGAATTAAGAATAAAACAAAAGACAATAGAAACTGATTAAACGGAAAATATTTGAGAAGAAAAAGTTAAACAAAATAAGAAATGTCAAAAGAAACAAGAAGGCAAATACAAAGTGCAGCGCGGGAAGGAATGTGGGTGGATCTAAAAATGTTCAATAACGGTAAAAAAAAAAAAAAAAAGAAGTGCGAGAGTGGGGTGAAAGAACACATGTAAACACTTGTCTTATGAAGAAATTGTCCTAGAGTACAGGAATCAACGTGTATTGGGTCTGTGCGGACAAGTGAATCTGTAACAGCTTTTAAGCACACCCAATTAAAATGGAAAGGAAATCAGCTTCACATTGAAAAGGATTTTGCTTCTTTGGCACAAGAAGATCAGAAGTCAAACCCTTTAGTGTCACTATCATTATCATTATTGTTAGTACTGTTATCATCCTATTAACATTTTGCTTGTTCTTTCCTACGTTACTTCGCACGACCGCTACGCCCTGACAATACATAATAAATAAAGTCTGTTCCGTTTTAATCGCGTGGAAGGAAAGGAAAAGACGCTATTTGGTTTCAGTGAGAAAAAGAAAGATTAAATAAAGAAGAAAAGATAGAAGTGGAGAGAGAACCAAATTAAGCTGATAAGAACTGATACTACGCCTTGATCTTAGCCATATGACCGGGTGTTTAGGGTGACCGTGATAAAAACATTTCGACATTTTCAGATGCACAGTATCGACCGACGAAAAACCGAATGAGGCAAAAAGTCCAATTACCATCATAAAATAACATCGTCGATTAAATTAGTTTTAAATCATTATTATTAAGAAACATGTTCATAAGACAGGGATTTGGCTAGTTGTTATTATTATTATTATTATTATTGAATGAGCTAGAGGGCAGCATTCTGTCAAAGAGACGTTGTATTACAAACATAATCAGTCAGTTAATTTCGATACGTGATACACGTTTGGCCGATCCTGTCTCTTTCGAGACATGACTGACCAGGCAGAAGATTTTCCCGCAGTAGGTTGCTATTTCTTTCCGCGATAGACTGGTTACCAACCAAGGCTAGAGCACCCAACCTGAGAAGATGGATTAATACCTTTTCCAAGAGTATTTGCTCATAAGTGAATGTAACAAATTCGACTGGGATTCGAACACTGCTCCCTGGTTTCTCATTCCGAGCTGATTTCCATTACGCCACAATGCACATCCATTACAAGCATAAGAAACCCCATTTTTTTTTTAATTTGAAGAATCAGGGAGCCAATGAGACTAAGGATTCACAATTAAATTGTTAGGAACACTTTTAATCGGAGTGTCTTATCAGACTAGGTAATCCAACCAGATGGTATTTCTAACCGAGCCTACCGGCAAGGTTACGTGCTTCTTTTATCAAAATCTGTGACAATAAGGCACACATTTGGCTATGATACATGTGCCCAGTATACTGTCATCAGATTGGGGGGATATGGTCGATATATTATAAATATAAGTAGCCACATATTTATGCCGCAATACGTGAAGACTCGGAATAAAAGATCCTACAACACAAAAAATATTGCGTTGTCCGAAAAATTCATGCCGATTTTGGTCGTTCAAGTTCGAACAGGTCAAATTTATCGACAGATATAATAGACTTACCTTTCCGAACAGAGCCCACTTTAAACTATTTCTTGAGAAAGAAAGTTTAAAATCACTTAATTCATCTCAATTTTGCATCCCTTATAATCTTCTATGAAAATGGAAGATTATAAGTTGCATTTTAGACACTTGATGCTTTTTTTGTGCGTTGTGGTACAATGGATATCGGCTCGGAACGAGAAGCCGGGGAGCCGAGTTCGAATTCCAGTTGAATCCATTATATTCACTTACGCGCAAATACCCTTGGGAAAGGTATTAATCTGTCTCTTCCTTCCAGTTATGGGTTAAATAGCAGGACAGTTTGGGTTCTATAGCCTTGGTCGGCAACCAGTCTACCGCAGAAAGCAATGGCAACCTACTGCGGGATAATCTTCTGCCCAGTCAGTCATGTCTCTTTCGAGACATGATCGCCCAAGCGTGTATCACGTATGGCAATTAACTGACTGAAAGGCAAAAATGCCTCGCAAGCAACCAAACAGATTTATGCTGTGTACGATGGAGGTGCTTAAGATGACAGAACTGTAGGGAAGTGGTTCGGTAAGTTTAGAGTTGGTGATTGTAGCCTTATTGGTGAAGAACGCTCAGGCAGCCCCCCCCCACCCCACACTACAGATGACTAAATCGAAGACGAAGACATTGATTGAGAATAACCCACATTGCACAACGCGGGAATTGGCAGAAACAATAAATTGATCAAATTCCACCACCCATGAGAATTTAGTGAAACTTGGGTAGTCAAATCGCTACGATGTTTGTGTACCACATGATCTGTGTGAAAAAAATCTTTTGGATCGCATTTCCATTTGTGATTTTGTTATGGTAGGTAAGAGTCCATTCCTATAGATAATAGGAATGGACTCTTACCTACACTAACCTACGTGACTTTCGGGGACGCAGCTGAGAGGCAGCTGTGAGGCAGTCGTGAAACAGTCAAGACGCAGCGTAAATATACCATTCGGACTTACACTTCTATCTTGCTGATTACTAACACTCTTACTTGTATATATGTTCTGTTATTCTAATATAGTGTTTGTACCTACCTTTTGGTTTTCGTGTCTTGTTTACTGGCCCTAACAGGCCACAACAGATTTGCCGTATAAACGAAATGAAAATGCAGTCATTGTGAAACAAATTGTGACTGATGATATAAAATGGTCGTTTACAACAATGTTCAGAGAAAAAAGATCCTGGAGTAAGCAAAAGAATTTAACTCTAACAACCCCAAAACAGGTATTCAGTTCGAACTAAAAACTTTATTTAATCTACGTAGATAGATAGTTCTTCTTCCGCTGTTCTTGTTTAGGGATCTCTCGTTTTGTTCTTAATTAGGACTCCACTGTTATTGCTCACCCTTCATTCAATTATTGAGGTAGATATTTCTCCATCTGGTGTCCATGTTTAGGTATCTCTCGTCTTGTTTTTATTTAGTATTACATGGTTATTGCTCGATCTTTTATTAATTAGAGTCCATGTTCAGGGATCTGTCATCTTGTACTTATTTCGTACTCTACGGTTATTACTAGCCCTTTATTTAATAAGTGGAGTAGAAGGTAGATTCTCTGTGCAGGGCCAGGAAGTTTTTCCCGGCTGAAACAATCCTGCACATATACAAATCTACCATCCACCCGTGCATTGAATATTGCTACCATATCTGGTCGGGTGCTCCTACTATCCACCCTGGGGTCCTTGAGAAAATTCAACGGAGAATCTGCAATGTAATCGATCCCGACTTGGCAGCTCAAATTCAGTGACTTTCCTACCGGCGCAGTGTGACTTCCCTGTGTCTCTTCTACAAATACTTTCACGGTTTCTGCTCTGATGAACTTAGCTTACTGGTTCCCCCTATATACGAATTTACTCGAGCCACAAAATTAGCAACTAGGTCCTACCCTTTTACTGTGAAACCAATAAGATGTAAACGCAAATTCTACTCCCACAGCTTCTTTTCTCGCACTTCCCGCCTGTGGAATTCCCTTCCATTTACTTGCTTCCCCGAAAGCTACAATCTCCAGAATTTAAATGTAAAGTCGATAGTCATCTCCTATCTCACTAACTTGCATCCTCTCTCTCTCTCTCTCTCTCTCTCTCTCTTTCTCTCATGCTCTCATCTCATTTCTACAGTATTCTCATCCCTTTTCTACCCGCTTCATGAAACCCCCTGTATTCCGTCACTCCTCATAACCTTCCTTCTATGTAACCCCCCTGCACAACAGTGGCAGTATAATACCTTGCTTGGGGCGATATGATTATGAAAAAAAAAGATAGTTTCCCTTCCGCTGTTAATATTTATGAATCCCTCGTTTTTTTCTTATTTAGTACTAGCAGTATAGCCCGACGTTGATCGGATGTAATGAAAGCTTTTATATATATATTATCGATTTATCTGCACTACTGTAAGAACTGCAACCTTGAAACTTCTGAATATCGTTTCTTATGTCTTTGTCTATGAGTGTATCAAATTTGATTAAAATCGGACCAATCCTTCTATAACGCGATTTTTCGATTATCGATTTTCGATATTTATCGGGAGTACCTCGACACAACAACTAGCTAAGAACACTCGCAGACGCTTATAGTACAACTGTGTAAATTTTCAAGAAAATCGGTTCAGCCGTTTCAGAGTCTATAGGTAACGCACACACACACACACACACACACACAGACAAAGTTCCATTTATAAATAAGTTTAGATAGATTTAGATTATACGGTTATTGCTCGCTCTTTTATTAATTAGAGGAGTAAACATTTCTCCTTCCGCTGTCGATGTTTAGGAACATCTTGACTTGTTCTGATTTAGTATTTCGCTTAAATTTAATGTTCGCTCTTTATTTATTTATTGGGTTAGATAGTTCGCCTTCTCTTCTACATGTTTAGAGCTTCACGTTTAATATATATTTAGGAATCCATAATTATTGCTTGCCTTTTATTTAATTAGTGGTATAAATAATTTTCCTTCCGGTGTCTATGTTTAGGGATCACTCATTTTGTTCTTATTTCGTACTATGAGATTATTCATCGTCCTTCATTTAATTAGCAGGGTAGATAGGTTCTCCTTCTGCTGTCCTTGTTTAAGGATCCCTCTTCTTATGTAATACTACACGATTATTGCTCTCCCTTGATTTGATTTAGAGGGATCGTTAGCTGTTTTTCTCCTTAGTGATGTCTCATGTTCATTTTGTTTCTTGGTGCTTTCTACTGAGTAACTGTACTTATTGCTTTCTACTAAGTAACTGCACTACCCGGCACAAGGACTAAACTCACAATTACCACAATTTTTAATCTAATAGCCTGTCACTGAGAGAGACCTGAAGAATTCCTGAGTGTCCAGCCGAAACTTTGAGATACTAGCAACAACGTTGAATCCAAATGTAAATAATGTCATTTCGGAATCAACAATAATTGTGCAATAATAGGTCCCTCCGCTAAATCGCTAAAAACATCACAGAATGAATAAAAAAGGGTCCCAAACTCAATAAAACAAACTTTTTCCATCAAAATGTTTATATTATTATTAAGAGGAAAAATCAAAGTAATTTTTTATTATTTTTAAAAAATTTTTGATCACTTCTAAAATTTTCGAAATTTTGGCAGAAAATCTTGTTTTGATTTCTGTTAGCGGGTAACCAAAATTTTACGACTGTTTACAATGGCAAAAGTAATGACTCACCCATTTTTTCCGTTGACAAACGCATTAATTTGGAAATTCTCGCCAAAATCAAATAATGGTCGGATTTTAATGAAACTTTCAGTACTCATTCACAAATAAATGAAATTATTTTTCAAATTATTATTTTTTTTAAATTTTGGTAAAAAATTTTTTTTACCTCTGTTGCCTCCTCAAATCCATGAAAATTTAATAAATTTCAGTGTCATGTTCTATCATTTTGTTATTTAACGCAGGACTTATTGGGAAATATAAACCATCTAATTTTTTTTTTAATTTGTGCCCTATATCCGAAAATCTGCTCCGAAGAGTAAAATAAAAAAATGCAATACAACTCTGATATTATTTAATTTGATAAGCTTTTAATTGCTTGAATAAATAATAAAAATTAAGGCCATTATTCTGTGAAGGAAAAAAAAATTTTCGATAACTAATGAAATTTTAAAAGATATGTTTACATTTTTTTGTGTTTTTTTATGTTATTATTATATTAATTTATAAAATTTTAAAAATATTTTTAAAATCTTTAAAGAACTATCGCGATTAATTTTTTTTAGTTAAGAATTGATGATTATATTGCCTACCGAAAATTGAAATGTTTAATAAAAATCGTTCTCCCCCCCCCCCCCATATCTTTTAAATAATTTAAACTTTTTTGTGCATTTGGTTCCTTTTTTCTTTTCTTTTTTTTTGTATGGTAATTCCTATGTGCAAATTAAAAGGTCAGAGTTTCCTTCCTTACCCGAAAAAAATTTGTACAGTTTTAACACTTACAAAGACCATACACTTTTTATCTTTAATCAAGAACCTGTCAACAAATTCTTGATTTACGGCGCGGACAGGTCGAAGTTCAAATCTGTGATTAAGAAATACTTTTATTCTAAATTTCACGCTATAAATAAGTAATACTTGTGTAAATCAGACTAATTTAACATAAGATTTGCTAATTTTCCAAAACTAATGTGTCACAGATGTATATATTATTTTTGCAAGATTTTTTTTCAAACCGAGAATTAACTTTTGTTTAAAATGTGTCGATCGCCCAAAAACGGCGGCAAATTTCAAAAATTAAAAAAATCTCAAATTTTTATATTCCAATCAATATAATTTCTGTTTGGTATTTTGCTTACTAGAAATAGCAAATTTAATCATTTAGCTTTCAATTAAAAATAACTAAAAGTTTCAAGAAAACTTTTTCATTTGGCAAAATTCAGTTTAAAAGTAACTATGCAGTTTTTTTCGCGATTTAGTGAAGTTACCTAATAGTTATATCCGCGTCACACGAGCCATAAAAGTGAATGTCAGAAATGACATCCGGCCGACAGCACGCACCACGTTTAATGTTGTCACATTAGAAGAGCATTAAGCAGGTAATAAAGTGGACTCTAAATCCAGAACAGTGGCCGTTTTGTTGTGCATAATAGAAGCGACTTTAAATTAAAATAGAAGGAATTTTTAAAGCAAATACAATGAAAATAACCATAAAAAAATCTGATACTTAACAGGCATTAATGACCGGAAGTATTAAAATTAAATTCCAAGATATTCTCTTGAAATTGCTTTGTTATACTAAACAGAAGAAAGAAAACTGAAAGACACTCAAAATATTCACTCTATACAAAGCCCAAAGAACCACTCACGCTAGAAGATTACGAAAAAAGATGATGAGTGACGGTATAGTATGTGGCCTATCAAGTTTGAATGTGTTCTACCGCATTAAGAGTATATTTATAGATTTAAATATTCGTTTATTTATTGAAAGTAATTATTTTCAGAATGGCAACAAAAAGGAAATTGATGCTGAGCATCAGGAAGAGACAACTGCAGTTCCTGGGACATGCAATGAGGAAGGAGAGCCTGGAGAACCTGATACTGACTGGACAGATAGAAGGAAGGAGAGACAGAGGAAGGCAGCGGATAACATATTTGCAGGGACTGATCAGGTGGATGACGGAACGGGGGTTGCCAGGAGCAACAGGAACAAACATACTAAGAGCCACAAGGGATAGGGAGACGTGGAGATCCATGATCGCCTACGTCCTGAAGAGACAGGGCACATAGAAGAAGAAGAAGAAGAATTATTTTCTCTATCCTAATCCTAACTCTACCCTAACCTTAACAGTAAGCCTTAAGTCTTACCAAACAGTTATAATACTTCCTTATAATACGCTTTTTAAGTTAGGTCATATACTCTACCAGTGACAGAATTTCGTAGGCCACATACTATACCGGCATCGACTGTTTTATGAACGTGGAAGTAAGGTCGTATAATGAAGATATGCAGGCTAGCTAAACGTTGATTCTAGACTTTAAGAGTATAAGATTGTAATGTTTGGACAAGCGTTCTCTCGGGTGTTTGTGCCATAAAACACTAGTTACTATATTCTTAATAATTGATATAATGCAAAAATATTGCAATGATAAAATCGGTCAATATTTATAACTATTTTACTGGGACTCACGCATGGAATCGCAAGTAATCCATAATATTTGTTTATATTTCTGAGATAGTATTTACAAACAATGGAACTTCCTTCTTACTAATATGAAGTGAGTGAGAATAGCGCGGTTTGTGAGTCATAGCTGTAAATATTGGAACAGGCAGAACTAGAGAACGCACTTAATGTAAATAATAACTCTTAATTCCCAACAATCAAAAAGAAATTTGCTAACCCCTACCTATTACATTCATTGTTATCATCATCATGGTGGTGGTGGTGGTGGTGGTGGTGATTATGATAATAATAGTGATGGTGGTGGTGGTTGTGGGGTGATGGTGGTGGTGGTTGTGGTTGTGGTGGTGGGGATGATGATGATGGAACTTGCAATTACTATATCACCAAGTTCACAAAGCAATTATACTTAACATCAGAAAAAGTCAGTTGAAGTTTTTGGGACAGGTAGATGTGCGTTGTAGTGCAGTGGATATCGGCTCGGAACGAGAAATTGGGGAGCCGAGTTCGAATTCCAGCTCAATTCATTGCCTTCCCTTACGCGCAAATACCCTTGGGAAAGGTATTAATCCGTCTATTCCTTCCAGTTATGGGTTAAATAACAGGACAGATTGGGTTCTATAGCCTTGGCTGGCAACCAGTCTACCGCAGAAAGCAATGGCAACCTACTGCGGGATAATCTTCTGCCCAGTCAGTCATGTCTCTCTCGAGACATGATCACCCAAGTGTGTATCACGTATGGCACTTAACTGACTAATAGTAATATTTCCGCGTATTGTTATTTTGCTTATTGATTTCTGAAGGGAAAAGATAAATCATAAAAGTTAATAAAACAAAAAGAATATTCATATCATTTTAAAAGTCGATTGGTCGCCTTAGTCAAGTATATTTCTTAGTGAAGAAAGTTGCGTTTTTTGTCTGTTATTAAATGAGTCGATGAAGTATAATAAAATATTGCTGCTTAAAATAAACTTTGATTTTATACCAATCCAATTTTACGATATATTTTCTAAAATTTGATTTTCTTCTTTGCAATCGAAAATCGGGGATTTTGTTTCTATGAAAAATGCAAAAACATTTTCAAAATTCTGACCCACAACCTCCTGGCATCAATTTAAAATAACACCTTTTTTCTTTTCGTATATTGTGATCACTTTTCATTTCATTACTTCAAATGAAATTTGGAAAGTTTCAACATATATCAATGAAATATTCACTTTCCAAAATTATAATTTATATGACTAAAAAATAGTGTCATTTTAAACTAACGCCAAAACAATATGAATTAATACATATTCAAATGCTAATTAGATCAGATTTTCTGAAAGAAAACATAAGCTAATGAATCGCGTAATTTTTAATAACGTAATTTTTTAAGATTAAAGTAGCCGTATTACTCAAAGGTTCACTATTTACAAATAATGATAAATGACTTCGTGCTACGTAATATGTGGGCCTTTAGCAGTTATTATTCAATCAAATGAACATTTTTATAAATATTATGCAGTCCCTTCATTTTAGTTTTATTGACAAAAAGTAAAAGAAACAAATGGCTTGATCTTAGCCATGTACTTTAAAACGGAAGTCGGATATCCGGTTTAAAAGCCGGATGGAGTACCTGGACTCCTGGACTTGAATCGTTTAATACCCTTCTCTCTTTCTCTCTCTCTCTCTCTCTCTCTCTCTCTCTCACGCACACACACACACACACACACACACACACACTTTCCTATTGGTATTTTAGGACGTTTTAATCACACATTAAACGATTTAGCTTTATCCCTCTCAAATGGCCCTAACTCCCATAAATACCAGCATATATGTATTAATCCCGATTAACTTAGAAAAGTGCACTGCGAGTGGGTGATGAAAAGTTAGGGAGCCGACCAAGATACCTATCAAAAATTAAATTCTAATGTTCGGTCATGTGTTCAGATTTTGAGATGTAAATCAAGACTAGAAATTTTCAGCACTCATATTTCATTTCATATTTCTTTCATATATCTTGGCTTCTACACGTATATTTACAACTAGGAACATAGAAAAGATACATCATGCAAACTATAAATATGCGTGGGTATTTTTATTCAAATCTGTTTAATGGAAAAAGTCACACCGAAATCTGAAGTTGCACTGAAATAACGAAAGGTGCCTTCGAAAAGCTAAACAAGGCATTCAGAAATAGACAAATTTTGTTAGAATCAGCACTGACTTGTTATGCAATGCCAATCTTCCCGTATGGCAGAGAATGATGCAGAATTTCCTCACAGAAAAGGCGAATAAAAGAAATATTGACGTGGTTCTCCAGAAAAATGCTGAGAAAATTACAGACTGAGCATGTAAACAACGACGAAGATTTTTTTAGTAAATTTTCAGAAAATTTTATTTCTGATAGATAGATAGATAGATAGATAGATAGATAGATAGATAGATAGATAGATAGATAGATTATTTTATTCTGGATGCAAAATGCAATAACTGCAATAAACACGGGCATATTATAATCAATTACCAGGAAATAATAATTTTGTAATTACCGTAAACTGGCTACTTGAAAAAAAAAAAAAAAAGAGATTTATAAAATCTCTGTCGAGTACCGAAAAATCGTCCTGGGTATGAACCCAGGACAATTAATGGATAATAAATTTGTTTATTCGCTAAACTGCATCCGGCAGCAAGACCGCTGATCGGAAGGTTTTGAGAGGCGTGAAACTAAATCTTAATTGCTGTTGTTCCCAGGTTCACCTGACCTGTTAGGGTCTAAGATGTGGGGAAATAATTCACCCCTGAGTGAGGTCAAAAATCTATATGAAAGTATAAAAGTGCATTTATAGTAAAAAAAAAAAAAAAAAAAAAAAAAGACCATATCAGCAATATATTTCTGAAAATGAACTTACTAATGCTCCCCGCAAAATTAAAATTTTGGCATTAAATGATACATAAGGAGTTGATATTCTTACTAGGATGCATTTATATATAAAAAAACATAATTTTAATAATGTTTAAAAAGTTATAGTAATAGATTCTACTGAGTCCTACTTGTTAGTAAAAAAAAAGTTTTAATTCATGAAGTAGTAGTAAAAATAAGATCTTAGAATATTTGAGAAAAATCTAGAGAATTCGAAATGATTCGAGAAATTAGGTGTTTGCCTCTATAAAAATAGATTTTAGGAAGAGAATGGTTAGTTTTTAAAAGGATTTACTGACATTATCAACTTCGGCCCGATTCAGAATTTGTATATCCAGCCGAAAGAATCGCTACTAAAAGTTGCCGACCAACCTGAAAGAGCACTTCATGGAACTAAATAGGTAAATATATGTTTTTGACTCTTTCATTGACCATACTAAAAATTATTCTTGATATACACATTTGAGGATTTTCAAAAAGTATAGCACTTAGACTACTTGGCTATCTTAAGTGTGTAAAGATACTTGACACCTCCCTTCTCCTTCGTAATACTTCGCCTGTCAGAAGTAAACTCAAAGTTTCTGTGTCGAATGAAAATATTGTATTTTGTGTATATATTTCATTTCGTGTTTTTTGCAAATTAAATATTTGACTGTGATTTTGCTCTGTGCTTTGGTCAATCATTTTTCTTCTTTTGTTACAACTTATAACACGCAACAATATGCCGAAAACTACAGAAAAATACGCCCATTGAAAAAAATAGCAAAACGTGAAAAGACAAGATGTTATAAATATTAAATAGATAATTATCAATTACCATTCCGCTTACAAAAGAAAAGCTGGAAGTATTTAATATACATAATTTCTAAGACCTTTAGGTTGCATTCTAAGTGAGGCTTCGTCACAAACGAGAACGTGGCTTGGCTACACTGATGGTTTTATGTCAAATCCTCAACTATTTCTGATCCAGCAATGTAAATTATTGCAATTTTCTTTCCGAACGGTGAATGTTAACTTATCCTTAATTCCAACCTCAAATCCGTTATACCTATATAATCAGCGTTATATTGACCATTTTAAATACTAAATTGCAAAAGTAGTATAGTAAGCGGGTAGATCATATTTACAGTGTAATGTTAACATTGGTTGGACAGTATAAACGATAGATAGATAGATAGATAGATAGATAGATAGATAGATAGATAGATAGATATGAACAAATTCAGATAGATAGATAGATAGATAGATAGATAGATAGATAGATAGATAGATAGATAGATAGATAGATAGAATTCGTAAAACTTAAAGCAGTTACCTCCGAATATTTTATCACTATTATATTGATATTTTTAAGTATTTCACTCCAAGACAATAAAGCAACACAAATAAACCCTCTAAAACGCAAGGAGATACTAGATGTGGGTGAATATGAGAAAAAGAACGAAAAAGAACAAATATTAAGAAGACAGAAGATAACGATAGACATTGCATTTACATTTTTGAAGATCAGAGATAACTGGAGAGCAAGAAGCCGAGAATAAGTTCCACAAGCGAGAAGTGTGAGAGAAGGAAATGTTAACATAGAACTTACGGTTAGATCTAGTTATTTCAACTGTAGGATTATAAAACCTTGCCGCCAGTGTAGTACTGTGTTTAAATTGCTAAAGTGAACGCTCACCAGAACAATTACCATGAAAATATTTATAGAGAATATTCCAAAGAAAACTGACCATGTAACGACAATCTATATTTAGCAAAAAGATCGACTTTGATCTATCTTGATTAGTGGCCGCATGAAAGTAATAGGTGCTTTAACCCTCTAGGGCCATTCGTATCATATTTGATACAGTATTTCCCTATAAGGAAACATTTGGTATTTCTCTATCAGGAAACATTTGGTATTCATTGACTGAGCAGTCAGTACTGCTTTCATTTGAAATTTATAAAATATTTCTCTTAAAAATTTTTTCAGGAAAATATTTCTTTCAAGGCTTGTTTTCATACTGTATCAAATATGATACGAATAGCCCTAGAGGGTTAATCTTGGGTATGCGGATGGTGTAAAGAATAATGGCTTGGAATTGTTAATCGGACAGCCGAGTTCTATTTTTAGTTGGGGTCGTTATATTCATTTGCATGCACGTCCCCTTTGGAAAATATAAGCTATGAGTTAATTAGTAATACTTGTATGCCTAAATTATTATAATCTCCCCACACAAAACACTCTAACAATCTAAAAATATTTTCTGGCTTTAAATAACCTGCAAAGACGTAAAAAGTAAATGAATCAAAGATAATTTTTTTTTAAATTCTTAAATCTCTTGAGAGAATTTTTTATGTATTTCAATACAAAACTTCAGTCTCTCTAATGTACAGTACAGTAACACTCACGATTTTCTGATGAACTGAAATTGATATGGGTCGTTACAATTTCATTGTACTGTAGGTACCTTCATTCATTTGTTAAAAAAACAGAATAGTATGAAGAAAAAAGACCCAAATCTAATAAAAACAAAGTTTCTTCTGTTAAAATTTTTATGTAATTATTACGAGAAAAAATCATAGTAAATTTTTATTATTTATTTTTTTAATTTTTAATATTTTCTAATGTAACACTATTCATGCATGCGGAAAAATATGACACTATTTTAGCACGACGGAGCGAAAGAAATTATTATTAGTTGTATTATTAATTGTGCAGATTAATTGTTCTAATATGAGCAGAGAGAAAAATAAACCTAATGAATAATAACATTGTTTATTCGGTTGCAATATGAACGCAGCTAATGAATTGTGAAAAATATTGCAAAATGAAATATTGGAAACTAGCTGTGAATTAAAAAACATTTGCAGGTGTGGGCAACAGGTCAGACGGGGTCATCGCATCGGCGGCCATTATTTGACAAAGCGGAAACAACGCACCATTGAAAGCACTGAGCCTTGCAGCTGGTGAAACTGGGAAGTAAGCGGTAACCAAAACATTGTTTCGGGATTGTCACTAATCTTTGATGAGGTCAAAAAGTTAAATCACGAAATTCTCAATTATCCTGTAAACAAATTTAAAACCTGAAAAATAAATGATGTAATCAGTTGAATCAAAAGGAAGATGGAAAGAAATTATGTCACCAGAAATATGGCTGCTTCATTGGTTAAACCAAGGGAAGGAAGTAAGTCCGACTCAGAATACGAAGGCAGGAGTGATTTCATTGGCTAAGGATTTAATCTGCATAGACAATTTGCGTTCGTCATGCCTTCCTCAAGAGAATTTGGGACAAGCATAAATATAGGGCCCCGGGGAGGGGGGGCACAATCAGTTTTTTTGGATTGAGTTTCAGGCGGGATGTAACAACAAGGGAGTGACGGTTCCCAGTCGGGGGACCACGACCGTAGAGACAGAGACGGTCACCTCCGATAGAGTTTCTGGTTGAGGATGTAAAGAAAGATTTCAGCAGACCGACCGACCGACCGAAAAGAGTTAAAGTTAAACAACGGACTGACCAATTGTTTGCGCTGAGCCTAAACAGATAAGACGAATTACCGCCGCCGCCACCCTCCACACACACAGACCAATCTTCGGCAGTTCCCGTAAAGCTTCGGTGAAAAGCTCGAATAAGATATTTTGAATCGTCACAAACTTGAAAACTCCGATTGGAGTTAATAGACATTACCAACCAAAAGCTTGAATTAATGTTAAGAAGACAAACACTATTAGACGTAACTTTCGATCCGTTGCAGAGATAAGAGATTGACGATTGTTATATTCTATTTCTTTTTGTTTCTTTTTTCTTTTCTTTTTTTTTTCTTTTTTTATATAAAGACTTTTTCCGCAATTTATTCAGGCGTCATTCAATTTATTATTGATTCCGTTTTCATTAACCCAAGTGTGCGCGCGCGTGACTTCCTTATGATCAAAATTCACAGCGTGGGCGAGGAAGAACACCGTTGTAATAGTCGACTGGAAGACCAGTTACTGTGTCAAGCCATACTACTAGCTACCGGAGACCGTCGTCACACTAACACGTTCGAAATTTTGGTAAAAATGTTTTTTTTAACCAAATTGCTTCCAGAGTTTACTATGGATAATGTAATATTACACAACTCGTTTTTTGTTTTTTTTTTTGTTGTTTTTTTTTTGTTTTGTTTTGTTTTTGTTTTTTTTTTCGGTGACAAACACATTAATTTGGAAATTCTTGAAAAAATTAAATAATTGTCGGATCTTAATGAAACTTTCAGGACTTACATACAAATGAATTAAATTATTTTTTTAATTTATTATTTTCAGAAAATATTGGTAAAAATACGTTTTTACACCTGTTCCCCGCTTCACGTCTTTGAGGAATGTAAATCTTCTACAATTTTTTTAATAGTTGGCCGTTTTTCTGAAAATCTGTTCCTAATAGTAAAATAAAACAATGCAATAAAACTATGACATTATTTAATTAGATAAGCTTTAAACTATTTCTAATATATATATATATATATTAAGGGCATTATAGTCTGAAGAAACTTTTTCAGTGAAATATGGATTTTTACAAGAATTGATTTTGTTATCTTTTTGAATTATAATAATTCATAAAGTTTCAAAAATATTTTTAAGATTTTTCAAAATCTTGTCGCCGCTGGGTTATTTAGTTATGAAGTGAAGACTATACTTACTAATTGAAAAGTTTAATCGAAATCATCGAGCCAAAAGATTTTTTAAATAATTTTTTGCGGGGGAGGGGCTACTAGAAGGTTTTTTTTTAAGTATGGCATTTTCTGTGTTACATTAAACGGTCGTGTGTTTTTCACTGTTTTTTCCCTTACACGAAAGATTTTGGACAATTATGTCAATTCTGTTCAACCATACTTAGCATATCTTTACATCTGGCTGTCATCACGCATTAATCACTTGCTTCAAAGTTCAGAAAGATCAGAGTTCTGTAATTAAGAGATACTTTTATTCTAAATTTCATGTTAATAAACAAGTAAGACAGATTAATTAAACATTAAATTTTGCTAATTTTTTCTAAAATAACATGTCACAGATGTATATTTTATTTTTGCAAGATTTTTAAAACCGAGAATTTTTGTTTATAAACGTGTCGATCGCTCAAAAATGGCCAAAAAATCTAAAAATTTTAAAAAATTTAAAACTTTTAGATTTCAATCAATATAATTTCTGTTTGAAATACACTAGAGTATTTTGCTTACGGAAAATACAAATTTAATCATTTAGCTTTCAATTAAAGCTAAAATTAAAGCTTCAAGAAAACATTTTTATGTATCAGAATTCATTTTAAAACTTAGGTATTACGAATTATTGTGAAAAAGTGGAGTTGCCTATAGTGTTTTGATTTGATGAATACATGAAAATAACACTGTTTTATTCCTATGTTCTACCAACGACAGTAATAGAGAAATGTATATTTAGCTCTAAGGTAAACGTAAAAAAATATACGAAAAATACTTCTGAAGAAAGAGAAAAATAATTATAGTTGTATACAAGCCACAATTTTTCTTCATTATTCTGACTTAGATCAGGATATTCTTTGAAACTAATATCTCCGTTGACCGCTGGGTGGCGCGGCTTCCTGTCTATTCTGTTGGCTTTGGCGAAGACGCCACTGGTAGTAGACGAAATAGACTTCAAGAGGAAACAAAAAACGATGATAAAAAAAAAAAAAAAGCAGACCGAGTATAGTGAGTGGTCTTTGAGAATAATTTGGAAGAGTGAGAAAACTTGGCAAACACAAATCTTCAGTTACACGAGTGTGAGTGAAAGTCGGTCTCTTTGCCTTCATTTGACAACCCACTGTTGCCTGCGCATGCATTCACTTATATTATTTTTTGTATGTAGTCTTCTATCTACAGCCAGATATATGTTTCTGTTTAAGGATACCTTCTTCTTCTTCTTCTTCTTCTTCTTCTTCTTCTTCTTCTTCTTTATGTGTGCCGTGTTCTTTTAGGACGTAGACAATCATGGACTTCCACTTGCTTCTATCCCTTGTGGCTTTTAACACTTTTCCTCTTGGTATCTCTCCCAAATTCCGATCCATTATCCACTTGATCAAGCTCATCAAGTATATCACACACTGCTTTCCCCTGCCTTTTTCCCCTCTATCCGTCCTGTGTGAATTAGATTCTCCAAGCACACCTTCCACATTATGTATCTCAGAAATTTTAACTGTCCCTTCCTTATGTTAAATATAAGTTTCCTTTTTGTTTCCATTCTCTCCAAAACTTCGTCGTTGCCCATATGTTTGGGCCATGGTATCCCCAACATCCTCCTGTAGAACCACATTTCTGTTGCTTCAAATCCCTCCTTCATCTTTGAAGATATCATCTAGCATTTGCTGTCATAGAGGAGGACAAATACAGTCTAGTACTCTTTTCTTTGTTTCCTACGAAATCTTCATGTCTCTTAATACTCTGCTTAGTTTTTGAAATGCGTCCTTGGACATGCCACAATGTGCTTTCAGATCTCAAGGTCACATTTTCCATCTTGTTAGAATACTTCCCAGGTATTTAAATTTCTGAACATGTTTGATTTTATTATCGTCGACCTGAAGTTGGCATTTTGGATCTTATTCAATTAGTTGTGAATTTGAGTAATTATAGTTTTCTAATAAATGTTTTATAAAAAAAAAATAACTGACCAGATAAAAACGATTTTTATATTTTTCTTGTTCAGATGCGAAAAAAAGTAACACCCTGTCCTTTTTTATGAAACATACATCCGTTTACACACAAATACCCTTGGGAAAGATATGACTTCTCTTCTTTCCCAAGCTATGGTTAAATAGTAAAACATTTATGATGACAGATCACTGCTATCTCCCCCAAATAATTTAATGCAGCATTCACTCGCAAAAAAGTACTTATGTTCCTACAACACAAAATATGGTTCAGCTTTGAATAACACACGAAGGGTTGGTAGGACGTAAAATCAATCAATTAATAAATTAATAATAAATGAAAGATACACATATACACACACATTTACACACACACTCACACACAAACACTTAGACACACACACTTACTCACACACACACACGCATATATATATATATATATATATATATATATATATATATATATATATATATGTATGAATGTAGAGAAGTTTGTCACTTAACAGAGCAAAATCATGCCGACTTCGAAGTTTCGTGAAGGCACCGTTATAATGCCTTTACTAGTCATTTGTTTTTTTATTGTGTACGTTAATGGATGTCTGCTTAATTGCTTATATATATTGCTTATATATACATATACATATATATATATATATATATATATATATATATATATATATATATATATATATTAAATGTATGTCTGCTTAATTGCTTATATATATATATAGGATGACTGTAGAGAAGTTTGTCACTTAACAGATGTGTGTCTGCTTAATTGCTTATATATATTGCTTATATATATATCTTTATTAAATGTGTGTCTGTTTAATTGCTTATATATATATAGGATGAATGTAGAGAAGTTTGTCACTTAACAGACCAAAATCATGCCGAGTTCGAAGTTTCGTGAGGACACCGTTATAATGCCTTTACTCGTCAGTTGCTTTTTAATGTGTACGTTAATGGATGTCCGCTTAATTGCTTTATATTAAATGTGTGTCTGCTTAATTGCGTTTAGTTGATTTGTTCTTGTTATTTAGGTTGGCCTCTTTTTATTCTGTTGATCTCTTTTTATTGTGTTGACTTGACCTTTTTCTTACCGCGTTAGTATATATATGACCGCTTAAAATCTTTCTTTTTAGATCATGAAGTGTTTGTGTTCTTGTGTATATTTATGTTTACCGGCTTTATGTGTGATTTTTCAGTTTGGTGGTTGCTATATTATTTTTTGTTTTTTGTCGTGATCGAGTGTTTATATATTTATAATTTTATTTTATTTATATGAGGTATTTTTGTGTTTTGCGTTATGTTTATTTAATTTTGTTGTTATTTGCGTAGCAAAGTAGATATTCGCTCAAATCTCTACATTTTCCCATTATTTTGTGTCTTTGGGGGCGGTTAAAATTTGAATTTGATTTTTAAAGCTGATTATTCCTAGTTTTTCCTCTAAATATAGTTTGTAGTTTCTGTTATTTCCGTTGTCTGAGGGTGCACTTTTTAGGATTTCCTATTTAATTTTGGTGGTAATGTTATAAACACAAATACACACAAGAACACAAACACTTAATCATGACCTGAAAAATGAAATCCTTTAAGTGGCCATAAATACTAACACGGTAAGAAAAAGGCCATGCCAACACAATAACAAGAGAACAAACACAATGAAAAAGAGTTCAACTTAAAAGAAAAAACAAACCAAAACGCAATTAATCGGACACCTATTCAACGTGAAGCTATTAAGTGGACATCCATTTACGTGCACATTAAAGCAATAAAAAGAAATCAAACACCTGCAAAATAAAGAAAAACAACCAACTGCAAATAATACAACATAAAAAAATTAACACAACAAAAGCAATCAAAAACAATTAACCACCTGTAGTCCACTACCATAACAAATATCAAAATGCACCAAGCTACATAAAAAAAGGAAAAAAAAAAACAGGACACGACAGCAGGTCGAAAACTTAGCCCTGACGAATGAAGACACTGTAACAGTGATCTCACTAAATTACTGGAAGTCGGCATGACTCTGCTCAGTTAAGTGACAAATTCCTCTACATTAATCCTATTAACAGTCTATCGCTATCCAGACATCGAGCATTTTACGATTTAAAAAAAACCTGTTTGCGAACATACATTTATATCAGTAAATTGTTGAAAAACAACAATCTTGGCTCTAAACATTATCTCAACTAACACTATATATATATATATATATATATATATATTCATTTTTTATTATTTGCCCATTAACAGCCAGTTTCACGCTGTGTTAGTTTTAAAATGGGCGTTTGTTTCCTTTGAGCGTCTGCAAAATTCTATAGTTCTTTTTCGAATGTTACAAAATGAATGCGTCACTGGGCGATAGTTTAAAATAATTCTGTTCCTTTTGTGGATTAAATCTGTTTCATGCTGTGTGGATTTCAAAATAGGCGTTTTTTCCCCTTGAGCGTCCGCGAATTCTATCGTTCTTTTTCAAATGTTACAAAATGTGGCGATAGTTTAAAATAATTCCGTTCTTTTGTATATTAATTCATTCAGTTGTTTTTACAAACATATGAACTATGGATTAACACATGTTGGGTTTCATTAATTGTGTGCTTTCATGTACCTTTAGTAAATGTTGTATTAAGCAGTTAATTTTTTATTATTAAATTCACCCGATACAAGGCACGAGAGTTACTCAAGGTAGGGTGTTACTGTCAAAATGAATTAGGTGTGTGATACGAATGAAATATGAGAAGATAGGAAGTAAAGAAGGATAAGTAATGATTCAACCATAACTTGATTGTGGAATTCGGGGAACTCACGTAGGAGTCTGTTACATGTTCGCTTATGGGATTCTCTTCTGGGTTATTGCTTTCTTAAGAAATACGATCTTTAAACTTAAATGCAAAGTTAATCGTCATCTTTATTTTTTATGAAATCCTATTTTTTATTAGCCTTTCACCGCAATGTTTTCTCTGTTCTTTTCGCCCCCAAAAACCTCAGACTGATCTTTTATTTTATTACCTTGTTTGGGCCGAAAAATTAACAAAAAAAAAGTAGCAGTTATTCTGTGTGGAAAGACTTGATGATTGTGTAAACTCTTTCAGAAATTCCGTATCTAGAGAGGGTAGTAATCCTTACGCCACACCTTATAAAAAGCCTTCCAGATGTACAAGTTATTCGCTCCCATGACGGCTTTGTGGCTTTATCGTCTTGTTTGGGGTGAAACGATAAAAAGTAGCAGTTCTGTGAGAAAAGACTTGAATTCCATTGCTAGAAAATGTAGCAATAACAATGTATGCCAAACTTTATAAAAAGCTTTTCAGATGACTAAGTTATTCGTTAAACAATACGACGTTCCTTTTAGTATGTTGCATTTAGCTGCTATCAAAACAAGATGGCGTCTGCAACATAACTGCTGTTCGTACAAAGGTGATATCTACATCGTGTTTCTGTATATTAAAAACAAATAACACACTGCTTTATATAAACCTTTAGCGGCCCTCCCATTGGAGTTAAATTCAGTTAAAACAATAAACTCACCAGGCAACATATATGCATTGTCTAGCACGTTCCATAAGTTCTGACTGGATGTCTTGATTTTGAGTGTAATATCTGATTTTGAGAATGTTCTCTCGCGTACTCACACACATGTATGCACTCATTTCTTTTTCACGTGCCGTGTCCCTTCAGGACGTAGGCGATCATGGACTTCTACTTGGTTCTGTTTCTTGTCGCTCTTAATATTTTTTCTCTTGGTATCTCTCCCAAACCCCGCTCCGTCATCCATTATGCCTCGTGCTGCTTTCTCCTATCTCACTTTTCTTCTATCCGTTCTGTGAGTATTAAATTCTCCAGGCCCTCTTTCTTCATTACGTTTACCAGAAACCTCATCCCTCTTTTCTTGATGTTAAGTATGGGTTTTCTTACCGTTTGCATCCTCTCCAACGCCTCGTCGTTGTTCACGTGCTCATTACATGGTATCCTTAATATCCTTCTGTAAAACAACATTTCAGCTGTCTCGCGTCTCCTTCATTCTCGATATCGTTAAATAGAAGGACAGATATCACATAGCAGTCCAGAATTCTTTTCGTTGTTTCCAATGAGGTTTTCCTGGTTTGCTTTTGAAATACGTCCTTGTCTATGCTAATGCGTCTTCGGATTTCAATGTCGCACTTTCCATCCTCTGTTAGAACACTTCCTAGGTATTTAAATTTCTTTACTTATTTCCGTTTTGTTTATCAAAATTATATTTCAACAAATAAAGTACAGTTACATTTTATTCAAATATATATTTGCCATTATTCGCAATGACTTGTTGCCGCTTATCAGATAGCACCACGATATCTTTTAAGTAAAATTCCGCAGGGTTTTTTTTTTTTTTGCGAAAAAATTTTCGACGAGCTCTTGTATTTGCTTTTCATTAGAGAAAAAAATTCCATCACAGCGTTTTGCAGTGATCGGAAAAGGTAATAATCGGTTGATGAAAGGTCAAGTGAATATCGTGAGTGGAGTAGAGCAGACCAACCGAGTTCCAAAATGTTTTCCTGTGTTGTTCTCGCTGTATGTTGTTATGGAAGAAAACAATTTATTAATTGACGAAAGCAAGGCGTTTTTCAGCTAAACTTTTATGAACCTGTCGCAGATCAGTCAGTTAAGTTCCATACGTAAAACACGCTTGTGTATTCATGTCTCGAAAGAGACATGACTGACTGGACATATGATTATCCCGCGGTAGGTTGTCATTACTTTCTGTGGTAGACTGGTTGCCAGTCAAGGCTATAGAACCCAATCTGTCCTGTTATTTAACCCATTAATGGAAGGAAGAGACGGATTAATACCTTTTCCAAGGGTATTTGCGCGTAAGTGAATGCAATGAATTCAACTGGAATTCGAACTCTGCTTCCCGATTTCTAGTTCCGAGTTGATATTCACTGCACCAGAACGCACACTGAACGTATAAATGTGCATTTAATGTTTCATTGCGTTTTAAAGAAATCTAAAGGAATGATACTCTGATAATTTCCTCACACACAGGACATCACTTTCCTTCAAGGGAGCCCAGCTTTTGGAGTCGGTTGTGTAGATTTTTTCCTCGTCAATCCATTGGCTTTAGCATTGTACATTGTTGTATGAAACCCACTTTTCATCACCTTTTATGGCATATCTATGGAATGATCATTTAGGACAAGTCATTCGTTTTTACAATTGGTTCGATAAAACCGAAATTATTTATTACTCAACCAAAACTGAATATAGTGGGTGCAGTAGAACAGACCAACCAAGTTCCTAAATTTGCCATAAAGAACAACAAAATTTTCAACGCTTATCATGTTAGGTGAATATAGGGGACAGAGTAGAATAGACCAAACGAGTTCCAACTTTTTTGTATTGTCTTGTTTTATACCGCCTTGCGTTGTCATAGAGGAAAACAACATTTTTCTTATTGACGAGCGCAAAACACTTTTCTATCAAACCTTTATTTACAGATTGCAGCTGCCGGACGTATAAATGTGCATTGTGTTTCATTGTGTTTTAAGAACTATAAATTTCATTGTGTTTTAAGAACTATAAATTAATAATACTCGGACGATCCCATCACAGGCACAACGTTACCTTTCTTTCATGAATTTAGAGTCGTTTGTGAAGAGTTATCCTTGTCAATCCGATGACTT
>JBBBDQ010028555.1:197500-202500 GCA_037127315.1 Ascarosepion bandense
TAGATATGAATAGACATAGAGATATGAATAGAGATAGATAGATAGATAGATAGATAGATAGATAGATAGATAGATAGATAGATAGATAGATAGATAGATATGAATAGACATAGAGATGAATAGAGATAGATAGATAGATAGATAGATAGATAGATAGATAGATAGATAGATAGATAGATATAGATAGACATGGAGATATGAATAGAGATAGATAGATAGATAGATAGATAGATAGATAGATAGATAGATAGATATAGATAGACACAGAAGATATGAATAGAGATAGATAGATAGATAGATAGATAGATAGATAGATAGATAGATAGATAGATATAGATAGACATAGAGATATGAATATAGATAGATAGATAGATAGATAGATATGAATAGACATAGAGATATGAATAGAGATAGATAGATAGATAGATAGATAGATAGATTGATAGATAGATAGATAGATAGATAGATATAGATAGACATAGAGATATAGATAGATAGATAGATAGATAGATAGATAGATAGATAGATAGATAGACATAGAGATATGAATAGAGATAGATAGATAGATAGATAGATAGATAGATAGATAGATAGATAGATAGATAGATATGAATAGACATAGAGATATGAATAGAGATAGATAGATAGATAGATAGATAGATAGATAGATAGATAGATAGATATGAATAGACATAGAGATATGAATAGAGATAGATAGATAGATAGATAGATAGGTAGATAGATAGAACGCCCATTCTTTTAACACACACACCCATCTACACATTAACCAGACATCCGTCCTTTACGAGTTTTAATTTTGACTTTGCCAGGCCTTTTGTAGGCGATAAACTACATCCGGCAGTAAGGCCTCTGATCGGAAAATTGGGAGTTTTGAGGAGCGTGGAACAACCTCTTAATTTCTGTCGTTTCCAGGTTCATACTGACTGAGGGTCAGTGTGGACCTGGGAACAACAGTGTGGACACCTGTCAGGGCCCATCTATGTCCAAATAATGCCCCCACTACCATTTTATATATAGTTTTATAGTAAAAATACCAGTAACACATTTTATATAAAATAAATGCCAACAATGTCTACTCATAGTTAAATTTACGAGTTTTAATTTTGACTTTGCCAGGCCTTTCGTAGGAGTGAGATAGTTAAGTACCTACAAAATCTTATCAACGAGATCTCATCCAAAAATGGATGTCAAAAATGGACACACCCACAGTATTTTTTTTTCTTATTGTTATTGTCGGTTAATTTCATTGGTTCCTTCTGGATTATCATCATCCTCATATGATTTCTGAATTAACATTTTATTTTTACCTGTATTCAAACTTCTCATCGCTGAATAATTTTTTTCTGCCAACTTTTATCCTTTTCTCTCTCTCTCTCTTTGTCATCTCCAAACTTTATTCTCCTTCTTCTTATTCTTTTTATTCTCTTATTCTTCTTCTTATCATTTTTCTTATTGGTCTTATTTTCTCCCTTCTTATATTTTTTATTCTCTTATTCTCCTTCTTCTTATACTTCTTATTCTCTTATTCTCCCTTTTCTTATTTTTCATATTCTATTATTCTCTCTATTTTTATTCTTATTATTTTATTTTCCTTTTCTTATTCTTTTTATTCTTCTTATTCTCTCTATTCTCATTCTTTTATTTTCCTTATTCTAATTCTTTTTATTCTCATTCTTCTTATTCTCCTTCTTTTTATTCTTCTTATTCTTTTATTGTCTCTCTTATTCTTCTTTTCTCTTATTCACCCTTTTCTTATTCTTATTATTCCCTTATTCTTCCATTTCCTATTCTTCTTATTCTCTTATTTTCTCTTTTCTTACTCTTTTTATTCTCTTTCTTGTTTCTATTCTTCTCATTCTCCCACTTCTTGACTTTCCTCCTCAATTCCCACTCTTATTATTTTTCTTTTTCTTTCTTTTTTCTTCTCTTTATCTAATGCATTTTTTCTTTCTTTTTATTTGAATTTTTGGGATGATGATTTATCATTATTTACACTATTTATATTTCGGGCTATTGTTTTCATCTTTGTTGTTGTTATCACAACGCTTCGAACATTGTGTTCTCCGGCCTTCATCAGGTGTAACCTACAGAGAATACTGAACTGAACCTTTTATTTAATCTACGGATGTAGACTGTTCTTGTTCCACCGCCCATGTCTAGTTCTTATCTTTATTTAACATTGCTCAGTTATTTCTCGCCTGTTTTTATTGAATGAAACTACACAATACTCGACCAAAGGATTGAACTCACAGCTACTATGTCACCCAATTTACAAACCAACGTCTTTATTTACTAGTACATTGTCTCGTGAGATTATTACTTTCTATTCATTTTATTTTCTCTTTCCGTTTTCTTTTTTCCACATCTCTCTCTTTCTCTTTCTCTCTCTCTTTCTCTCTCTCTCTTTCTTTGATCTCTCTCTCTCTCTCTCTCTCTCTCTCTCTCTCTCTCTCTCTCTTGCTCTCATGTATATTAGAGTATTATTGTACTAAACTATGTTTACCAGGATTCGTTATTGGCGGCGACAATCAGATGACACAGTGTTAATAGCAGAAACAGAGAGAAAACTACAAAACCTCCTACAGAAGATAGTAAAAGAAAGCAAGAAGAAAAGCGTAAACATAAACTACAAGAAGACAGAATATTTAGTCGTTAGCAAAAGGATTAGTCTAAAATGCACATTACAAATCAGAGATAACTAAATTAACAAGAACAAAATTTTAAATATCTGGGGATATATGAAATGATAAAAATTGTGACATCGAGATCCGAAGACGCATTGGGATAGCCAAAGATGCTTTCCAAATGCTAAGCACAATATTAAGAGACAGAAATACTTTTTAGTAACAAAGAAAAGAGAACTGAGCTGTTACATGATATCTGTCCTCCTATATGACAGTGAATGATGGGTTATCTCCCCAAAGATGAAAAACGGATTTGAAGCGATAGAAATGTGGTTCTACAGAAAGATGCTGAGGATCCCTTGTACTGAACATGTGAGTAACGACAAAGTTTTAGAAAAAATGGAAACAAAAAAAAACTCATACTTAACTTCAGGAGGAGATAGTTTAAATGTCTGTAGGGCATAATGAGGAAACTTGGATATTCACAGGACAGATTGAGAGCAAGAAAGACAAATAGAAACAGCGCGTGTCATACTTGATAGGCTTTAGTAAATGGATGGCGGAAAACGTTTTAGGAGCGATAACAAAAACACAAAATTTATTAAGAAATACAAAGGACAGGACAATTATGAGCCTAAGTCCTGAGGGGACACGACGCATAAAGAAAAAGAATGAGTATTGATCTCATCTTTAATGGTTTACTGGATCTGCATTTTTTAGTATATTAACTTTAAGATTAATATCTCGGTTAAAAAACGAGAAAAATCATTCTTTAACGGGTAGTCCTCTTTTACCAATTTTCGCGTTAATTATATAGAAAAAAACTAAAAATGTTATAGTTTGTGGATGGCGGAACAAGCTTTAGGAGAGATAACAAAAAGACAAAATTTATTAAGAAATACGAAGGAGAGAAAATTGTGGGAAGCCAAGATCACCCACATCCTGAGGGGACTCGGTACATAAAGAAGAATAGGGATTGATCTTACCTTTAATGTTTTGCTAGATCTGTGTCTTTTCAGGGGATTAATTTCAAGATTTGATATCTCGGCTAAAAAACGAGAAAATTCATGTCTAATGGGCTGTTCTGGTTTAACTATCTTCGCGTTAATTATGTACAGAAATACTAAAAAATATATACTTTAACTGTTAGATGAAAAAAGTTGCAAAAAAGGGGAATAAAAAAGAATGTGAATTTCCTAAACCTTTTTAAAACTACTTTAAGAGCATAACTTTTTTTAATCAATTCACCCCAAGAAAGGTGATAATGACACTAGGATGCAAGGAAAAATGGGAGTGAAAGAGAATATTTAAAAACCCTAGAAGAAAGCGAAAACACAATTCTAAACAAGAAACAAAGTTTAAACCTCCTCAAAAGACCAAGAGAAATGTGAACCGGACGTGTGGTGAACATTCTTGAAATATTCCCCAATGAGGATGTGCAACCTTTGTCCGTATTTTTCCTTCCCATCTCTGAGTAGCTACTAAAAAATAGAATGGGAGTGAGACAAGGACGCGTCTTATCCCCAGGTTTATTCAATCTTTACAGCGACGCTATCCCAAAAGAGCTGGATACTTTACTAGGGTTTATTATCAGTGGGGGTAACTTTAACAAAATAAGAAACGCAGATGACACTGTGTTGATGGCTGACACCAAAAAAAAAAAAACTACAGGACCTCCTATACAGACTAGTAAAAAAAGCAAGAAAAAAAGACTAAGCATTAACTTTAAGAAGATAAAAAGTTATCGTCAGTAAAAAGAAAAACCAAGATGCGATTTACAAATTAAAGATGTGAAGGACAAGCAAATACAGAAGGTTAAATATCTAAGAATTGTTTTAACAGAGGATGAAAAATGCGATACCGAAATCCGAACACGCATTTGATTAGCGATAGGAGCTAAGCAAAATACTGAAAAAACAGAAAGATTTTCGTTTTCTTATATATATATATATATATATATATATATATATATATATATATATACTAGATCATAGCCTGGCGTTTCCCGTGCAACTCAGAACATTTTAGTAGCAGAAGATGCCAATGAGAGGAGTAGATGGAAATCATTTTATTGTTGTTTCAAAATTGTTCAAACATTCCATAAAAAATCTATCTTCTTTTGTTTTGCGTAAATGTGGTTTGATGTTTTGTGTGATATTGTAAACAACATTGCGTTTGTTTTTGTTTCAAAATTACGGGGGAAAATATTTACATTTTTTTGTTGACTAAATGAATTTAACATAAAAATAAAAATTATTTATTTTGTTTTAATGAAATTAAAAATATAAAAACTATAACGCTCTCAGTTTGAAATTTTCGAAGAATATTTAAAAATCTAGACATTTAATTTTAGAG
>JBBBDQ010028555.1:207500-320000 GCA_037127315.1 Ascarosepion bandense
GGTCAATATGGAGCCCATTGAGGCAGATGATCTCGATAACGACTAACTCAAATAATTTAATGCGGAAATACCGGACTACTTCAAAAACTATTTATGCTCAAATTTATATAAATTAGATGGTCATCATGAAAAGGAGGAGCCCAAAATGCCAACTACAGGTCAGGAAATTCTAAAATCAAGCAGGTCCAGAAATTTAAATACATGGCAAGTGTTCTAATAGAGGACGGAAAGGGCATTGGCATGACCAAGGACGCATTTCAAAAGCTAAAGCAGAATATTAAGAGGCCGAAAAATTTTGTTGGAAACAAAGAAAAGAGTACTAGATTGTTATGTGATGTCTGCCCTTCAATATGGAAGTGAATGCTGGACAATCTCATCAAAGATAAAAAAAAGACTTGAAGCAACCAAAATGTGGTTCTACAGAAGGATGCTGAGGATACCATGAACTGAACATGTGAGCAATGACGAGGTTTTGGAGATGATGCCAACGAAAAGGAAACTTATACTTAACATCAGAAAAATACAGCTAAAGTTTCTGGGGCATGTAATGAGGAAGGAGGGCTTGGAGAATCTGATACTCAGAACGGATAGATAGAAAGATAAACGGGGAAAGCAACGGATGTCATGCTTGATAGGCTTGAGCAAATAGGTGGCAGTGCAGAGTTTGGGAGGAGTAACAAGAGAAAGAGTGTTAAGAGCTACATGAGACAGAGAGATGTGGCGGGCTATAATCGCATACGTCCTGAAGGGACGGCACATAGAAGAAGAAGAAGAAGAAGAAGAAGAAGAAGAAGAAGAAGAAGAAGAAGATGCGTGCAAAGTCCTTCTCTTTTCAATAAGTTGTGGAGTCGGAGTCGTGAAGTCGGAAGCAATTAAGGGGTCACTGGTGTCGGAGTCGGAGTCGATAAAACTATACTAGATCTCATTCCAGTTGCATTTACACGCTATATGACCCTAGTTTGGAGTAATTTTATTTTTTACGTACAAAGATACATATTTTTAAAAAGACTTACATTATAGCACTTTTATTTTTATTGTTATTTCTTTCATATCTTCTCAAAGATTTTGTCTGTAATTCTGTTAATTCAAAGAATGAATAGGTATGGTCTAAAGGACACCATATCTTTATTCTTTGATATAAACTAGTTACAATGTTATAGACCTGCTCAAGTTATGAGCGTATGCATAGGTTTTGAGATATGTAGGCCATAATCATTTAATTACATAAAGAAGAGTCGAAGTGGAAGGCCCCTCATGTCACGTACACTAGGATGAATCATGCTGCTTTATGGAACAGTCTCTTAGCAGAAGGTTTTCTGGGAAACATCACAACAATCTTTGGGTAAACTGTTATCATGTTACATAACCTCATCAACTGCACTCTTGTCTTTTCTTACGCTGATACAATACTAAACAATGATCCTCTAACTTGGGTGACCATTTGTATAAAAAAAATTTATGAATTACCATGGTTTTTGGCAAAGTTTATACTGTGGCTTCCAATAACATTCTCCATTGTTTGGCATTCCTAGTTTAGTCTGATTGTTACCTCTCCAGTCTACCCTGCTATTCAACTTGTAGAAGGTGAGGAGGTAATGAAACGGCTTAATATCATTTCCAACAGTATTTGTGCGAAAGTGAATGCCATAGACTGACCCGAATTTGAACTAGGTTTGTCAATTTTACTTTCTGCGCCGATATCCATTGTACTACAGTGCACGTATAATTAGTATAGAAAATACTTGAAGTTTGTTTCGAATTTGGCTATAATTTATCTGTTGTTGTTTTTTCTTTTTTTTTCCTGTTTTCTCATAATGCCAACAATAATTCGTCACATATCGCGTCTTCGAATCATTAGACAACTTATATTTATGTACGGAAAGCCAAGAAGATGGTGCGGAATATAGGGAAAAATTAATTTTTAAAAATCTTTAACAAACAACTTTCGTTAGTATTTAATCAAATCAAATTGTATAAATCAAAAATGCCTGCCCAAATATATATTCTCTCTGCTATAATAAAAACCGTTGTATATATATATATATATATATATATATATATACGCTTTCACACGCCGATTGAGCACTATAAAGAAATAGTAGACTTTAAAAACAGTAGCTACTCACGAATTTAAATATTTTGTTGTCATTTTTACGGCATTGGCCTACTCGTATATATATATATATATATATATATATATATATATATATATATCGGAGTGAGTATAGAATGAGGAGAGAAAAAAGAAAAAATTTTTCCGTTCAAAACATTAATTCAAAACAGTGCTCGATATATGATGTATAGAGCAGTGAATATTTATTATAAATTATGTTTTAAAACATGCACATAATTTCTTCTATATATGTCCTCTTCCCTACAATCATATGTTTGTTTCAGTGTTTGGATTTAAACACTTCTTCAGGGTAAATAAAGGTTTGGAATCATTCTCTGCTTATATTTGGTTTGTTGTTGTCGTGGGGGTTGGTTGGGGTTATTGGTAATTAAGTGAATGTCTCGTTTTGATCGTTAGACTTTTGAGGAATTTGGTGTGTAAGTGTGAAATTGATGATTAATGGTATTATCTGTTGGAATGTATGTTTTATCTTTTTATCGGTTGGGTATATCTTTTGGTTAGGATTTCTAAGAGGGTACTGTTGAGTGATCATTTTTATGGTTGGCTATCATTTAATTGGTTGATGTCTGCTGTTAGTGGACTTAATTCATGTATTTACTTTGATCCTGTGTCTAGGTTTTCATAGACGTGATAGGGGTGGGGTGTTTTTTCTTTCCAATTTAGATTTTTTCGGTAAAAAAAAAAAATATATATATATATATATATATATATACACACACATATACCCCTCTTCTCCTCTTTCTTCCTTCTTTTTCTTTCTCTTCTTCTTTTCCTCTTTTTCCTTCTTTTTCCTTTTATTCAAGTTTGGAGTATAATTGTATTTAGGCGAAGTTATTTTAAGAAATCTAAATTTGTATTTTTTGGGAAGTAAATGCGAATTAGCGTTTTATCAGTTTTTTGTATAAAGTTGTATGTTTAATCTTAATTTTAAGTTTAGAGGGTCGGTTTTATATATATATATATATATATATATATATATATATATATATATATATATATATATATATAATGTGTATTTCGGTAGCAATAATTCTCTCAAACATTACATTAAATTATATAGACAAGATCTGTTTATCGACTTGGAAAAATAAAATTATTACCTAATGTTTTAAATTTCCGAATTAGACGTTATCGATAAATTTCATATTTTTATTTGATATCATTTTCTTCCGGAGTACTTTCGAATGTTGCTACAGTCGTTTTCTAGGGTTGTTCTGCGTCTATTTACACTAAAAAGCGACCTTATAAAAAAGCACTGCTCGTATATTGTAGCGGTATGAGTTTACTACTTTCGGTTCGCTCGTGTTGTTTAAACTCCCTGAACTTTTGGGTGTCTCTACATATATACGAAACCTTCAACTAGACATTTTAAACTCGAGATGATGCCAACATAAGCGGTTACACTGGGTGAGAACCCCAAGTATCTCTCACTGTGCTATATTTCCTGACCTGTGGCGACCCCACACATACATTCATTTGAAATTATGTAATCGTTTGAATTCACCGTGTAGCTTAGTGGGTGTCTAGGTCAGAGGTGAACACCAACTTCGAAACTAGAGGCCGAAAGATCTTCGGGAGAGGCTGCTCCAAATAGTGTCGCTAGCTTGACATAGTTCAGACTCCACCATTCCGTCCGCCCTTTAGTAAAGATCAAACTACGTAATCCTTCTTGAGATGTTTAGACATCCACGGTGGCGAGGGAAGAGGTGTCAGATTTATATTTGCCTTTAAATTTGCTTTTCAGTCGACACTATTTTTCACGTACCAGATAATTATATTATACATTATCTAAAACTTACTCCCGTAGACTCTATTGAAGTGTAAGGGGGCGGGCACGATTCTCAACTCGCTAGACGTTGCTGCAAGGATTTCTGTGGCATGAAAAATTTTCACTTGATACCCAACCGGTTTTGAATTTAAAATTGCTCTTCTTCTAGACCAGCTGAATAACACGAAATGCTCTACTGTTTAATCCTTATGTCGTGGGAAGATTTAAGGAATTGTTTTTCTTTTTGTTTTGTTTTGTTTTGTTTTTAGGGGGGGGGTATGTTGTTGTTTTTTTACAGCTGATCAACACTTTGTGGATTATTTAAAACCGAAACATATTTCGAATTGTAAGAGGTTGCTTTACTCGGTGTTCCTAAGTGGTCTCTCATCGGAAATTAAACTGCTTAACTTCGGTGGTCGAACGAGAACCGAATTTTTCAGTGTGATTTGACATTAGGCCTGGGAGAGAGATTTATACCTTTCCCAAAAGTATTTGCGCTTAAGGAACTCCACTGGAAATCGAACTTCGCTCGCCGATTGCAACCGTAACTCTACATTCAGTCAGTTAAATGACATACGTGAAATACGCTTGGGCGATTATGTCTCGAAAGAGACATGACTGACTGGGCAGAAGATTATGCCGCAGTAGGTTGCCATTGCTTTCTGCGGTAGACTGGTTGCCAGCCAAGGCTATAGAACCCAATCTGTCCTGTTATTTAATCCATAACTGGAAGGAAGAGACTGATTAATACCTTTCCCAAGGGTATTTGCGCGTAAGTGAATGCAATGAATTCAACTGGAATTCGAACTCGGCTCTCCGATTTCTCGTTCCGATTCATCACTAAAAAAAACGTATTGTTTTCATGAATTTCTTCGACCAGTTTACAAGTTTCTCTTCGCGATTTTTCTTTTTAATGTTTGTTCTTTAGGTGTCTTCATATATCCATATTTTTCTACATCCTTTCTCTCCATTTCTATTTACAAAAGCTGCTTCTTCCAATAATATTAATCTATCCATTTTACGGACATGTAACGAATTCAGAAGATATACAAAGATAGAAAGGAGCGTAAGACAAGGATGTGTCTTTTCACCGGATCTATTCAACTTGTACAGCGAGACTATTCTGAGGACCCTAGACATTATGCCAGGATTTGTCATCGGAGGCTACAATTTGAACAACATAAGGTACACAGATGATACAATGCTGATAGCAGATATGAAAAGGAAACTACAAGACCTCCTACAGAAGGTAGCTGAAGAGAGTAACAAAAAATAAACTGCAAGAAAACTGCAAGAAATAAACTGCAAGAAAACCAAATGCATGGTCATCAGCAAAAAGAGCAGCCCAAAATACCAAATACAGGTGGGGTATGTTAAAATCAAGCAGATACAAAAATTTAAATACCTTTAACAGAAGACGGAAAGTTCAACACAGAAAACCGAAGACGAATTGGTATGGCGAAAGACGCATTCCAGAAGCTGAGTAGAGTATTAAGAGACAGAAAAATTTCGCTAGAAACAAAGAAAAGAGTACTGGATTGCTATGTGATGTCAGTTCTTCAATATGGCAGTGAATGCTGGACAATATCATCAAAGATGAAGGAAAGATTTGAAGCAGCTGAAATGTGGTTTTACAGAAGGATGCTGCGGATATCATGTATCAAGATTTTGAGCAATGATGAAGTTTTGGAAAGGATGGAAACGAAAAGGTAATTAATACTGAGTATCAGGAAGAAACAGCTAAAGTTCCTGAGACATGCAATGAGGAAAGAAGGCTTAGAGAACCTGATACTAACAGCCCAGATAGCGGGTAAAAGAGACAGGGGAAAAACAGCAGATAACATATTTGAAGGGCCTGAATAGGTGGATGATGGAACGGGGTTGCGTGTTGTAACAGGGGAAAGAGTACTAAGAGCCACCATGGATAGGGAGACGTGGAAAGCCATGATCGCCTACGCCCTGAAAGGACAGGACACATAGAAGAAGAAGACCATTTTCGTAACACCCTTAGAGCTGCAGTAGAGTAATGCACAGCAACTCGGGTTAAGAGCAGTCAAGTTCAAATTCCAGTCGTGTCTTGTCAGTCAATAACTTAAACAGGACATGTGCGACGTCAAGTAATTAAAAAAAGCCGACTGTAAAAGATTATGAAGTATCAAAATCTGTTTTTCCCCAGACCACGGCTATTGAGCCAGTCGAGGGTTAAAAAAAAACAACCTAAAAGCTTGTAATTTTCGTTTTAGTATCTAGCCTAAGTGTTTAATTTCTGTTTTCGTTGTTCTGTAATGCTGTGTTCATCTTACTCAATTACTTTACAATGCGATGCATCCCTAACTCAATTACATTACAATGCACTGTACCCCTCACAGTGACATAACAATGCTGTGTCCTCTCACTCAATTTATTCTTTGCCATTGATTTTAATTTATTTTTTCAATTCCAAGTAAATTCTATTCAGCTTCATCGCAACTTCCAAAGGTGTCCCCTCGTCACTCAATAAATTTACAATATTATTGTTTCTCTTTTGAGGTTATATCTTTCTTACAAGCCATAGCAAAATTATATATATTTGAAACTTAAAAATTTAACCCCGGTAACAATGCTAATTGGATGCGCGTTGTGGAGCAGTAGATATCGACTCAGAACAAGAAAATCGGAGAACGGAGTTCGATTTCCAGTTGCATTCACTGCAGCTATGGGTTAAATAGCAGGACAGATTAGGTTATACAACTTTGGTTGGCAACAAGTCTATCACAGAAAGTAAAGGCAACCTTTATAAAATAATACAACATTACACAGTGGAGAAAGTGAAATCTGAATTCAAAACCTGAAGGCTTACTGTATACTGTGGTCTTCGGCTGTCGGTCATGAACTTAGACAGGAGATGGGTGCCGTCAAGTTATTTGAAAAGATCACGATGAAGAAGGATCAAAGTGTGTTTTTTCTTTCATTTCTCATTTCAAACTTTTAACAATTTACAATGCTGTCTCCCCTTATTCAAATAATTTACAATGACTTGTTTCTCTTTTGAGATTATATCTTCCTTACGACCAAATGGCAAATTTTATATATCTGAAATTTTTAAAAAATACATCTCAGTAACTACACTATTTTTTGTTTTTAATCGTATCACCCCGAGCAAGACGGTAACGCCACTGATGTGCAGGGGGCTACGTAATAGTGAAAAGATCGGAAAGGAGAAAGCCGGAAACCATATCCTAAACAGGGAACAAGGGATGAGCCTCTTAACCTGTTCAATAGACATGGGTGGAGTGTGAACCGGGCGATAGATAGATCTATCTACTCCAATTGAAAAAAAAACAAGAAAACAAAGTGAGAAGATTGGAAAAGAGAAAGCCGGAAACCATATCCTAAACAGGGAACAAGGGATGAGCCTCTTAACCTGTTCAATAGACATGGGTGGAGTGTGAACCGGGCGATAGATAGATCTATCTACTCCAATTGAAAAAAAAACAAGAAAACAAAGTGAGAAGATTGGAAAAGAGAAAGCCGGAAACCACATCCTAAACAGGGAACAAGGGATGAGCCTCTTAACCTGTTCAATAGACATGGGTGGAGTGTGAACCGGGCGATAGATAGATCTATCTACTCCAATTGAAAAAAAAAAACAAGAAAACAAAGTGAGAAGATTGGAAAAGAGAAAGCCGGAAACCACATCTTAAACAGGGAGCAAGGGATGAGCCTCTTAACCTGTTCAATAGACATGGGTGGAGTGTGAACCGGGCGATAGATAGATCTATCTACTCCAATTAAAAAAAAACATGGCGGTGGATTACTAAGAGATTTCTTTATACGATTCCCAAATATTACTTTTCAACTACTGTTCTCTTTTAATTATCATTGGTTAATAATTTCTATGTAGCCTAAACATCAAGCCCATCCAATGTAGCTCTATACTCATAACTAAAAAAACACTCTTTAAAAATCAGGGCTTTTGGCCATATCATGTTGAAACACCAGTACAACCACCGAAGTTCAGCAACGTTGAGCCTGGTCAGTAGGAAGTGAAGATTCTGAGAATAAGGAAAAAGATCGGCTCTTGATTTAAAGAGGATAAGACTCTAATGTTCATGGAAGCATCAACGTTAGAGTCTCTTTCCCAAAGTAGCCGTTCTTTGGGAAAAGCTGTCTTAGCGAAACTTTCATTGCACAGCCACATTACGTTGAAACACCAATTCTCGTACGATCGCCGAAGTTAAGCAGCGACGAGCCTGGTCATTACCTAGATGGGTGACAATTTGGGAACACCTAGTGTTGTAAACTTCAATGTTCGGGTAGTATAATGGGTCGGAATTGTTAATCGAAGACCCGAGCTCCAGTTCCCGTTGGGTTCGTTAGATTTATTTACGCGCAAATACCCTTTGAAACGATATGAATCCACCTCTTCCCCGCAAAACTATGGGTTAGTTACTAGGACTTGTATCATTAGACCATTATTTTCTCCAAAAGAAAATTCTTGAAATCTAAAAATATTTTCTGGCTGTAAATAACCTGAAAAGGGTTGGTAAGCTGTAGAAAATGAATCAATCAATTAATTACATTTAGAACAAGGAGGTAATAAGAGTTATTTGGCGGGCCCTAACCGTAAAGGTCTGAACTGTTAAAAAAGAAAGGAGCTCCTCTGAACATTTGCAGTGATTCAGAAGAAGAGACACGAGTTTCATAAGGACTATTTGATCGATGTTGAGGATCAGTTGAGTCGACCAAGAAGCGAAATAGTGGATCAGCGAAAGGATTGCAGTGGGCAGCTTGCAATGCAATGAACCGTAACACGTCAAAGTTATAAGCTGAAATTGATATCGCCGGGGAAGATTGAACTGATAAAGCCAATTCGAAAAGAGAATAAACGAATAAATAAGGCTAATATATCACCAAGTTACTTACGACGTTCGTAAGATTCGTTTATATGCCAAGTCCCACTGAGCGTCTCCCCCGTTCGCCTCCCAGTTTCTTTTCTCCTCGCGAACTTCCTGTACATATTCTCGACATAACTCTCTTGAAACTTAGACACGAAATGAGCGAATATATACACATCTCAGTCAGTTCAAACATATACATCAATCTATTAGCTGAAATATATATCTTTCTTTTCTTTCTTATCAGTTTTATGTAAATATCTTCTCTTTACATACGCGTACACGCACACACATATATAGATAAAATTGTGTATTTGGGCAATAATCCCTCTTTTATACATGTTTCATTAAAGACGAGTGACAACTTACTGCGATTAAGCTTTTTATTTAATTTTTCTTGTGGTCGTACAATATTTTCTCTTTTCTGAACACAAAGTGTGTAAAAGCTATCCAAACGTTCTGCATGTACAATCGTTTTCGGCTATCCTTTTAACTATTATGAAGATTCTTTTTTATTTTATTTTTTTATATTCTTAATTAAATATGTGGGTTTTTATGTATGTGTCTAAATTTATAGGAACGTTTTATTTTTCGAACACAGCACATTGTGGCCATTTTTATTATTAGGGTATCAACCTTCAACCTATGAATTCATTCAAATTCTAAAACCTATACATCAAACCCAAAGCATTTTAGCGTCATTCGATATAGAAATTTTATTTACAAACATCCTTGTCGGTCAAACCATCGACATAATCTTTAATTTCGGGCATAAAAACAATTCCATTTTACATCCATCCATCAAACCAAATATCCTAAAAAAAATTACTGCATGCCTACACAATCAAAGTTTCTTTCTACGACCATAATGACAATATCTACATCCAAACTAATGCTGTTACTATGGGGAATCTTCTCGTTCCGTATTTCTCCAACTACTACATGTCCCACGTAGAAAACACGATATTTAAACAAGTCAATTAACCCACTTAGATATAAAATCGTAGTTCTAAAACATTGCATATAGAGAGCACACGAGAATTCATACTTTCGTCCCCTTTTCCTTAACGAACTCAATAATGTAAAACAAACGCTAGTTAACAAGGGTTTTCCTAACTATTTCATCGACCACCAAATTAGACTATTTCTTTTTAAAGTAATTAATAGTGATCCTGAATATATAGATAAAAACAATAACATTAACATCTTCTGTAAAATGCATGTCAACATATATAGATAAAATTGTATTTCTCTTATAAATATCATAAAAAAAATAGGCAACCTTTGTCGACCCAAACAAGAAGATTTAAGGAATTATTTATTACAAAAAAATTAAAACAATTAACCTTATCATCAGAAATAATAACACACCCGTAAAATCAGAACTACAAAGAACTAATATTATTTACGAGTTTAAATGCCCCACCCCCGGAACTGTGTTTCTAATCAAACCAAACTCGTAAATAATTATATTCGTCACACTACTACATGCTTATCTAGACAACTTACGTGGCACATACCCGACCACTGCTCTATTAGGACACGCAAAAACCTACAAGACTCCATCTGAAGCATACTAGTAAAAATTACAAATATAACAGCCTCATCCACAAGTAAAAAAAAAAAGATTAAAAACGATGAAAGCCCTAATAAAGATATTATAATGATACATTTGCTCCTTTTTAAAAAAGTAAATTCGACGAACAGTCGTAGAAACATATAGACCAATATATATATATATATATATATATATATATATCGGGAGCTGCAAAGATTCGCTAAAACATGAGTATACCATGATAAAGCGGAAAGGCCAATTGATTTTTCATTATTAAATTATAATTTTTATCCTTTTTATTTTTATTATGGTTACAATCTTCTTTTTCTTGTGTCAGCAGGGATAGGGACAAAAAATTAGCATAGGTAATTTGGACGGTTTTTGAATATTTACTATACAGGTAGTCGGTGGAGAAATTTTTCCATCTACAAAAATATACCCAAGCAACAGACTGGCAACAAGGTCCCACCCTTTTACAATTAAATCTACTAAATGTATCCGTCACTTCTACTTCAGTAACTTTCTTTCACGCACTTCCCGCCTGTGGGACTCTGTTCCGTATACTTGCTTCCCTGACGGCTACAATCTCCAAGAATTCAAATGCAATGTCAATTCCCATCTCCTGTCCACTTGACTCCAGTCCTTCTCTCGTCTTTTCCACGTCACCTCGTGTATCTTGTTCTTTTCTTTTCTCACTCTATCCTCGCAACTGTCTTCACACTGGTATTCCCATCCTTTTCTTGTCCTTTCTCTGAAACTTCCTGTAATCGGTTCGTCTTTCTCTTCGTTCTCCCCCTGCCTAAACCTTCACTTTTCTCTTATGTAGCCCCCTGCACACCAATGGCGGTACTACTTTGCTTGGAGGTGAAATGATTTTATATATATATATATATATATATATATATATATATATATATATATATATATATATATATATGTGCAAGTTTCATTAAAAATGACAGACAAGGTATTATAGTTTTTTTATATAATTTTCATGTGTTCTTATGATTTTGTTTTTGTTTTTTTTAACCGAACTGAAATTATATAAGACCTGTCCGAAGGTTTTGTTTGTTCGAGCGCTTTCGGCTTTCGGTGTCTGCAGGCGATTTACAATAACACTTGTCGGAAAATTCTAAATTGCCTGAAGACACCGAAAGGTAGAAGCCGAGGTCGCGAAATAACTCGCTTCCAAATGAAAAATATTCAAAAGTTCTGCAATATAAATATATTGAACACTTTTTAATACAACTGTGTACTGGTCTAATTTAATTATGACCAAAAACTAACTATATACATTTGTCAACTATATACAAGCCTGTTTCACAGCTAATCAGTGTGGCTAGACACACCCACTTGCTTCTGGTCGGGATCGAAACTCGACCAATTTGATGTCAGTCAGAGTCGCTAACTCCTAAGCCATAGGCGCATGGAATTAGAGAAGAGAAATTTTAACGTGTTGTATATAAGCAGTGTATACATACGCTAGTCACCGAAAGAACTCAATTCATTTCTGAAGAGTAATGTATATATCTCAGAAGTGGAAACTGTTTTTAAAATTTTCTTCACTAGAAAGCTCAGTCGTAATGAGAGCATAATATGTTAGTTATCCACACACAAGCCTGTTTCGCTGTATCACAGCTCATCAGTGTGGCTAGACAAATTCACTTGCTTCTGGCCGGGATCGGATCTTGACCGATTTGGTGTCAGTCGGAGTCGCTAACACCTAAACCATAGGTGTATGGAATCTCTCTTTTCACTCTTACGGGTTTGGATTTTTTTTTAATTTTTTTTTTCTGATGTCTTAATGTAAGGTGCTTACTGATAGTTACATCAATATTTATGATGCCGTCTGCCGTCATTTTAGACGGCATATTGATCTAAATACTTTGCTGTGATTTTTTACGGCACGAACCCTCTCGTTAAATATAATGTTTTTTGGTAGAGCTGTTTTATAAGCAATCATTAAATATTTTCAAACTGCTTGATTTTGGTGTTTCCTAAGCTGTTCCTTTTGCTGACAACTATACTTTCTGTTTTTGTTTTATTTTTTTTTTTTTTACAATTGATGCTTTGTTGTTTCTTCTCGATTTCCTTTAGTACATTCTGTAGAAGTGATGTAGTTTAATTTCTGTATCAACATATCGTGGAATTCTTCTCCCTTCTGGAGGCGATCATAGCCCTCCACTTTTTGCGTCCCTTGTAGCTCTTAATACATTTTGTCTTGTTTATTTCTCCTAAACCCTGCTTTGCCATCTTTGCCAGCTGTTTTTCCCTGTCTCTCTTTTCTCTTTATCTACCTTGTGAGTATTATATTCTCCAAACCCTCCCTCCTAACTACGTGTTCCACTGTCTCTTCTTTATATTAAGTATAAGTTTCTCTTTTCGTTTCCATTCCCGACAAAACTTCGTCGTTTCTCACATGTTCGGTTCAGGGTATCCTCAGCATCCTTCTGTAGAACTACATTTCTTTTGGGGAGATCGTCTAGCATTCGCTGCCATATAGGAAGACAGATATCACATAACAGTCCAGTATTCTAATCATTATTCTTCTTTTTTCTTTTTCTTTTTTCAATTGGAGTAGATAGACTAAACTATCGCCCGGTTCACACTCCACCCATGTCTATTGAACAGGTGTAAAGGCACATCCGTTGTTCCCTGTTTAGGATGTGGTTTCCGGCTTTCTTTTTTCCAATCTTTTCACTGTTTTCTTTTTATTTTTTTTATTTTTTTTATTTTTTTTTTCAATTGGAGTAGTTAGACTAAGCTATCGCCCGGTTCACACTCCACCCATGTCGATTGAACCGATGTAAAGGCTCATCCGTTGTTCCCTGTTTAGGATGTGGTTTCCGGCTTTCTTTTTTCCAATCTTTTCACTGTTTTATTTTTATTTTTTTTTTTTAATTGGAGTTTCCGGCTTTCTTTTTTCCAATCTTTTCAATGTTTTCTTTTTATTTTATTTTATTTTAATTGGAGTAGATGGACTAAACTATCGACCGGTTCACACTCCACCCATATCTATTGAACAGGTGTAGAGGCTCATCCCTTGTTCCCTGTTTAGGATGTGGTTTCCGGCTTTCTTTTTTCCAATCTTTTCACTCTTATGTAGCCCCCTGCACATCAGTGGCGTTACCGCCTTGCTCGGAGTGATATGATTAAAAAAAAATCCTTGGTCATCCCATTACGCGTTCGGATGTTCTTTGTCGCATTTTCCGTCCTCTATTACAACACTTCAAAGATATTTATATTTCTCTACCGTTTTTTTTTTTTTTTTTTATATAATCGTGTCGCCTCAAACAAGGCATTTTACTGCCACTGTTGAGCAGGGGATTACATAGGAGGTACTTTATGAGAAAGAGTGACAGGTTACGGGGGGTTTAGTTATAGGATAGAAGAAGGACGAGGATACTGATGAAAGAGAGGGAGAATGCAAGTTAGTGAGATAGGAGATGAATATTGACTTTACATTTGAATTCTTGAAGATTGTAGCCGTCGGAAAAGCAAGTAAACGGAAGTGAATTCCACAGGCGGGAAGTGCGAGGGAAGAAGCTGATGGAGTATAATTTGCGTTTACAATTTATTGGTTTCACATTAAACGGGTGGCACCTAGTTGCTAATGTTGTGGCTCTAGCAAATTCATGTATTAGGGTACCAGTGAGCTAAGTTCATCTAAGCAGAAGCCATGAAAATATTTGTAGAAGAGACACAGGGAAGCCACATTGCGACGGTGAGAAAGTGACTAAATCCGGGCTTCCAAGTCGGGATCGATCACATCTTGATTTTAGTATCCCCGACCTGTAATTGGCATTTTGGGCTCTTCTTTTTGCTGTTGAGCATGTATTCACTTTCCATTGCTTTCTGCGGTAGATTGGTTGCCATCCAAGGCTATAGAACCCAATCTGTCCTATTATTTAACCCATAACTGGAAGGAAGCGATGGATTAATACCTTTCCCAAGGGTATTTGCGCGTAAGTGAATGCAATGAATTCAACTGGAATTTGAACTCGGCTCACCGATTTTGAGTTCCGAGCCGATATCCACTGCACCACAATGCACATCCTTGCTGTATAGGTTGAATAAATCCGGTGAGAAGAAACACCCTTGTCTTACACCCATTTCTATATTTGTATATCTGCTGAACGAATTTTTTATCCGTATGCAGGCAGTTTGCAGCCAGTATATATTCTTGATTATTCTAATGTCTTTCCCGATAGGTTGCCGGGCAGCTCTAACAAGTCTTTATGAAGTACTTTGTTGAACGCCTTTATGCAGTGCATAAAACATCATGGCAATGAGCAAAGTATTGTCAAATATCTTATCTTATTAAGAAGAGGTTTGTTTGAGTTTTGTTGCGATTCAGGCCTGTCTTCCATGAACTATACATGACCTTCCTTGATTCAGGTTTAAGTGTTAACGAAAGTTAATTTAATGACGTTTTAAGTATTCCGTAATAATCTAGAGTGTTGGTTCCACATTCATGCGTTATTTTATTAAAGGATGGGAGAATTTAAAAAACGTGATCGTATTAAAAGCGAGATGAGATGGGAAAGAAGTAGAGGATAATAAAAAATAAAATAAAAGAAGAACAGTGAGAAAGAATTGAAAGAAAAGAAAAGAACATAAAATAAAGAAATATTAAAAGAAAACAAGAGAAAAGTATTTCAATTCAGGCTATTGTCCTCATCTTAGTTGTTGCTATCACAAAATGTTGATCGTCGTGGCCGCTGTGCTTTCTGGTCTACATCAGGTGATTGTTGATTCGGGTAACCATCAGGGAATTTCGAACTGAAACCTTTATCCGTCAGTTAAGTGTCACAAGTGATACACGCTTGGGAGATCATGTCTGGGAAGAGAGATGTCTGACTGGGTAGAAGGTTTTCCCATAGTAGATTACTAATATTTTCTACGGTAAACAGGTTTCCAATCAAATCGACAGAACTTAATCTATCCTACTATTTAACTCATAGCTGGGTGGAGAAGAGATAAATTGATACCTTTCCCTAAGATATTTGCGCGTAAGTAAATGAAACGAATTTAATTGGAATTCGAACTCGGCTCTCCAATTTCTCGTTCCGAGCTGATATCCACAGCACCACAACGCACATTCCCTTCATATTTGTCTATATTTCTGATATGAGTTATGGTAATTGTTTACCCTATTCACATTGTTCGGACTGTTGTCTTCATCTTTATTGTCATATTTACAACGTTTCGACATTGTACGCTCCGACATTCTTCAGGTAACTGGAGTGGTAAAAAATGGTTGCTGAGACATTCTGTTTATAAATCCTGAAAATTCCTACACTGATGTCCTCAAGGACACATGGCCCAGTCGATAAAAGTGTTAGCTAAATCCAATGACTTGACTGAAATTGTTGTGAGTTTAATAGCAGTGTTCACCTCTGATGTCGCTCTAAAAACTTAGAAAGTTGAGTTAAATGGAAATAACTAAGAAGCGGCATAGCTAATGAAACGAGAACAATCTATCCCAGTTAACGAAATAAATGGATCAGCTCAAAATTCTAATTACCTGAAGAAATTCGGAAAGTACAGCGGCCTAAACATCGTGAATATAGCAATAAAGATGAGGACATCACTCCGAACAGTGTAAATAGGTTAAATGAAACCTTTATATTCTTTACAGGGCTAAATTGTATTCGTTCCACTGACCCTGTCTAGTTTTATTATCTTACTCAGCTATTGCTCGTCCTGTTTCCACTGACTTCACGAAAACACTGCCTGACTCAGGGAGTGAACTTACCAAATCCACGGTTTGCCATTAGACCGCAAGATAAGGCTTATGGCCATTTCACGTTAAAACACCGGTTCCCGTACGATCAATGAAGTTAAACAATGTCGAGAAGATAGAACATAAAAAGAGAAAAAGAAACAATAGAAAAAATAATTTTCTAGATAGTATAAAGGAAACTTAAACGTGCGGGGACTGTGACGGACGCTGATACGGAAAATAAATTCGGCGACTTCAGTTTCGCACAAATAACTTTGGAAAGTAGAAACAACTATTGACGATTTGCCATACCTCATCGCCATTGCTCCGCCATACATACACCCAAACTAATTAGATTGATGTTACACGATGTTACCCTGCTGCCTTCAATGTCCTCTGTATTTTAAATTCTCTAAACTTCCCTCATATTTGTCCCAGAAATTTCAACTCTATGTGTTGTAGAATGACTGACATCCCCGCAGCACTCTCAATGATGAAATGACCTGAAATGGTCTATTTAAGTAAAGAATAGTAGCATTCGAGCCATAATATTCGAGTGTCATTCGAGTAATATTCGGACTGATTATTTCGGCGACTATTGCGATCTAAATCCCTCCTCTCTGTGTTGTAAGTTCTGTCTTGTCCGTCATTGTGACTGTTGTACTGTTCTGTGTATATCCGTTTATCACCGGATATTGTGCTGAATAACACCGCAGCACACTTTCTCAGTGTATCGTATCCACCTCGGCGATACACCACTATGCAAAAGTGTTCTACCTGTTCCCATTTTCATTAAAACTCCCACTTTACTCACACGTTCCATCGATAGTATTCTCAAAACCATATTATTTTGCCTCAAGTATCCCCTCCATCGATGAGAAAATTGTCCAGCATTCACTGCGATATTACATGACAGTTGAACAATATTATCTTTGTTTCTAAACCCAACGATCAACCCTCGAAAACTTTATAAAAATAACAGAACCATAGAATTATAACATGTAGAAGTATAATAAACATCCGGGAACTCTTAAGATTAAAAAACGAAACTACCCACTCATAGTTATGGACGTTGGCTGCTTTTGGGTAAAATAATAGCAATAATATTGGTTATTATTATTTCGATAACAGGTACACCAATTTGATTATCTCTAATCGGAAAATTGTACAGCCAATAAAAGTAGAGACATCGTATGAAATGACTGTTAAAGACATCGCAAAGAATATCAATTTTAAATGTTTTACATTTGTTGCTTACTTATTTCTTCTACTGGTTTCGTTTCCCTTTACAGAATCAAGTCGTCGATTGTGAAAGAAAGTTCTGCCAGAGTTCCGAAGGCTGCTACATGATCCTCTTCGATAGTTACGGTCAGCAAAAACAATGCTGCGATGTATGCAAAGGTAAGCGATAGTATGCGTGTGCGTGCAGTGAGGACAGAAAGAGGAAAAGAGAGAGTGAATCGCTTGTTTCTCACTCACTTAGATAGATAGATAGATAGATAGATAGATAGATAGATAGATAGATACGAATGCCCTGATATATATATATATATATATATATATATATATATATATATTAGTCATATATATAATATATATATTAGTCATAAATCCGAAAAAAATTTGCTTGGAGATAAAATTAAAATTTTCTTAAATCGGATACCCATTTCAACAGGTGTATTTAACACCTATCCCATCAGCGAGACTAAAACATTATGGAAAAAAAACTATTTGTTTGTATATGTATAAAAAACGGAAGTAAGGGTAGAGAAAAAAAGGATAGATCATTGCTACCAAAACATGTTAGATCTGCTTGACACGTGGTTGACAGACAGTAACGAAAAGAGATACAATAAAATAAATTAACAAAAAACATTAACAAAAAAAGAATAGTTCAGACGAAATTACGGCTTTTTGAGGCCTTTGTTAAAGGGCTACGAATAATGTTAATACCAAAACAAACTGGTTAAACATAACTTAAGTTAAAAATTAAAACGATAGAAAAAAATAGATTTAAGAAAAGGGAGGTTATTATATCATACAATTTAATTATACGGCTAATAAGAAGAAATGAAACATCTAATTTAAGGAATTTTAATTTTAGATAAATTTTAGGAAGTTCAATTGAAGTCTATGGCGGCATTAATACCAAAACAAACTGGTTAAACATAACTTAAGTTTAAAATCAAAACGATAGAACTAGAAGGAATATAGATTTAAGAAAAGGAAGTTATAATGTAATATAATTTAAATATGCAGCTAATTAGAAGAAATAAAATAACGCTTTTATTTCCAAAAATATTCGGTAAAGAGAAGTTTAGAATTTTATATTGGGGTTGGAAAAGAAGTTTTTTTTTATGGGAGTAGTAACATTGTTTAAATTCTCCCATCGAAATTCCAATGTAAACTTGATAATTACTTTTGTTATTTTTTGGGGAGATGTTTGCTTGGTAAATCACTTGGATAGATCTACATTTACCTTTCACGGGACAAGCGTTGATGGATCTGCAATTGTAAGATAGTATTATACCAGGGTACTATACCAGTTTTAATATGAGTTCTATTTAAATTCTTTAAAATTTCTCTTAAAGGCTGAATTAATGATATTATCAATATTATGGGTGTAAGAATAACTAATTTTGATAGTCTTTCTATTAAAAATTCTGCATAGCAGTCTAATGGCATGAAAATGTTTACTTACCAATTTCAGAAAATATTAACCAATCTTAATGTTAGATAGTCTACAACATATGGGGGTTAAACCATATCACTTTCCTTTTTCTACCTCTACTCCTCGTTTTAGATGACTCAAATTCAACAATGGGTTTTACATATAACAATTCTTCGTTAAAGCCGCTTTCCTATAGGGCTTTATTATATAGCATTTTATTTTCAGTAAAGATCTTAAGGTTGACAGACAACCGGTTAATTCTGGTATTAACAGCGTTAGGTATTTGATGCATAATAGTATTAGGCTTGTTGGAAAATGATGTTAACATAGCTGCGGTATGATTTATTTTAAGGCAAGGTTTGTACGAATTGTCATTTAGACTAAAAGTGATGTCCAAATAATTAACAATTTTAGGTTAGAGGAAACTTTAATTTGAAATCCCAGTAATTTAAAGGCTCTCATAATTTTCTTATGGATCATAGTAGTCAAGGGCCCATTGGATTTAGGGATGAACATAAGACCGTCATCACAGTATAATCCAGTTTGTTTGGGCTCTACAATCCTACTTAATGTATCTAAGATATAAATAACTACGGATCAGCAACTTAAGCTGAACTCATATGCCCCAATAGGGACATCGAATTTATCGTAAGGACACACACACACACACACACACACACACACACACACACACATATATATATATATATATATATGTATGTGTGTGAGTGTGCGTGTGTGTGTGTAGAGAGAGAGAGAGAGTTATAGACAGTCATGTAAGCGTGCCTCTAGGCAAACTTCAGCTTACGTTACACCCGTGTATATATATATATATATATATATATATATATATATATAGGAATATGTCTGCTCTATCACTGATATTGAGCGTTTTTAAATAAGTACCACGCATATATAATATGTAAACAATATATATATATATACTGCTCAACAAGAGTAAGTCCTCAATACCCCCTCTAATCAACGAGTTTGAGGTCTTCACCTCCTCAGCGGACAAGGCTGAATGCTTTGCCCGCAGATTCTCGACCAATTCGTGTCTGGATTCGTCTGGAGTCCAGACACTAGATTTCCCATCTAGAAGTGAGGCCCAATTGAATGACGTCCACATCACGCCCTCGCTGATTTCTAGCATAATATCAAAACTTGACCCTCACAAAGCGAGTGGTGGGGACGGAATCCCAATCATAGTCTTGAAGTAATGTGCCCCTGAACTCTCCTCTGTCCTTTCTAAGCTCTACAACCTCTGCCTATCTTCCTCCTGCTTTCCTGCCTGTTGGAAGTCTTCTTCTGTGGTTCCAATATTCAAGAACACTGGTGAACCCTCGGACCCCGCAAATTACCGCCATATCAGCCTTCTTCCGATCTTCGGCAAAGTGTTCGAAGCCATTATCAATGCCGAGGTCGTTCAGCATCTCACGGCCCACGGGCTCCTAGCGGACAAACAGTATGGCTTCCGCTTCACCAGGTCTACTGCTGATATGCTAACGACCATCACCGAGTATATATACCAGGCTCTCGACAAGAATGGTGAAGTCAGAACTGTCTCCCTGGATATCTCTAAAGCATTCGACAGAGTATGGCGTGTCGGCCTTCTACGGAAACTGCGAAGCTACGTCATTACTGGACTTTTAGGACTTAATCCAGTCATTCCTCTCCAACCGCACACTGAAGGTGGTTTTAAACGGACATGCCTCCCAGAACTACCCTACAAACGCGGGTGTCTCCCAAGGCTCTATCCTAGGTCCTACGCTCTTTCTAATCTACATCAATGATCTCCCCGATGCCATAAGCTCACAAGTAGGCATTTACGCCGATGATACCACAGAATACGCTCGCCTCGATCAAAAATCTGGTGTTGATGATAAGGCGAACCTCGCGGCTGAGCTTGAAAAGGACCTCCAATCCCTGGTGGATTGGGGTAGGAAATGGCTCGTAAAATTCAATTCTTCTAAAACGAAGCTGCTGTCAATTAACCACCACAGACGACCGCACCTCCCTCCCATTAGCATGGAACAGGCATGCCTCCCAGAGAGTAAAACACTACGCCTGCTTGGCCTGACACTCTCAGCGGACCTCAAGTGGAATGACTACGTCGAATCCATTGCTAAATCCGCTGCTATGAAAGTTGGTTCTCTGTACAGGGCCCGGAAATGCTTTCCGCCTGAATCTATCATGCACTTATACAGATCTACCATCCGCCCGTGTTTTGAATACTGTTGCCACATCTGGTCGGGTGCCCCTGCTATTCTCCTCGGGCTTCTTGACAAAATACAGCGAAGAATCTGTAATGTGATTGACCGCCTGCAGTCACTCTCTCACCGGCGTGATGTGGCTTCACTGTGCCTCTTCTATAAATACTTTCATGGCTTCTGCTCTGATGAACTTAAATCACTTGTGCCCCCTAGGTGGGTGTTTGCACGAGATACTAGATTGGCAACTAGGTCCCACCCTTTTACAGTGAAACCGATTAAATGTAACCACAATTTCTACTCCAACAGCTTCTTTTCTTGCACTTCCCGCCTGTGGAATTCCCTTCCGTATACTTGCTTCCCCGGCAGCTACTATCTCGAGGAGTTTAAATGTAAGGTCAATAGACACCTCCTAACACACTAACCCTCCCATTCTCTCCAACTCTCCTCCTATGTACATATTAACTCGTCTATCACCCTGTGTAACCCCCTGCGCTGTAGTGGCAGTGGAATGCCTTGCTTGGGGTGACATGATTTTTTAAAAAAATGATATTTATAATTATATACATACACTTTTCACACACACACACACACACACACACACATATATATATATATATATATATATATATATATATATATATATATATATATGTAAACATGTTACGGAAATTAACGAATTTTAACGAAACTTGGTTATAAGCAACAGACAATTTGTAATGAATTATTTTGAATATTATTTTTACCGATACTCGTATTTAAGTAGATATTCTGTTTTTAATTAAACAGTATTTTTATATTTATATCTACCGGCCTGATTATTTTACGATAAATTTTATTGCGAAAATGTGTGCTATCCACATTATTATCGTAAAATAATCAGGCTGGTAGATACAAATATAAAAATACTGTTTAATTAAAAACAGAATATCTACTTAAATACGAGTATCGGTAAAAATAATGTTCAAAATAATTCATTATATATATATATATATTACGATCTTGCATAAGTTCTCGGTGTTTTCCAATAGATGGCGTTCCCAGAACTGCGTGCATGTAGTTTCAGATGGAAACGCATCTATAAAGAAGTACAATAAGCTTGAAATTCGGCGTATGTTATTCTGCCGAGGTTTAAACAACTTTGTTTTTCATAGCGTTAAACATGTCGGATTTTTTTTGTATTTGCGTGGAATTTTACTGCACTACTTTATTCAAAAGTAATATGTACCTGAACTACACAGAATTCTTGTTGAGACATACGGCGACCATGTTCTGTAGGAAACAACAAGCAAGGAATGGTTTAGACGCTTCAATGAAAACTCATCTCAGGCGCAAGCTGAACTTGCATAATCATTAGGAGTTGATCACACAACAGTTTAGTAATATCTGATTCAAAAGCAAGGACATTGGGTGCCGTACGAGTTAAAGCCGAGCGATGTCGAACGGCGTATTGGCACGTGCAAACAGCTGCTTCAACGGCAGAAAATGAAACTTTTTAGCATCGTATCGTGACAGGCGATGAAAAGTGGATACACTGCAATAGCCCTAAGCGTAAGATCTTGGAGTAAGACCGGTCAACATCGGCATCAAAACCGAATCCGAATGTCCATGAATGTCCATCGTATCGTGACAGGTGATGAAAAGTGGATACACTGCAATAACCCTAAGCGTAATATCTTGGAGTAAGACCGGTCAACATCGGCATCAAAACCGAATCCGAATGTCCATGGTTCGAAACTTCTGCTTTGTATTAGTTGGAATCAGCTGAGTGTAGTTTATTATAAGCTGCTCAAACCAACCAAAACCATCACAGATGATCGCTATCGACTACACTTGGTGCGTTTGAGCCAAGCATCGAAGAAAAACGGCTGCTATACGAGCAGAGAGACGACAAAGTGATTTTGAAACATGACAACAGTAGGCCAAATGTTGCAAAACGAGTGAAAACTTACTTGGAAACGCTTAAATGGGAAGTCTTACCTCATCCACGTATTCACCAGACATTGTCCCGTCCGGTTAGCATTTGTTCCGATCGATGGTACATGGCCTGGCTGAGCAGCACTTTCATCTTTATTAAGATGCCAAAACAATGGGTTGACTCGTGATTAGCCTCAAAAGACGTGTCGTTTTCCCGACAGGGAATTCAAATGCTACTAGAAATATGGCAAAAATTAGTGACTAGCGATGGACAATAGTTTCAGTGACATGTTTCTTACTAATTTTTGTAAATAAAACATTACTTTTAATGAAAAATCAGCTAGAACTTATTCAAGAACTTTATATATATATATATATATATATATATATATATATATATATAGAGAGAGAGAGAGAGAGAGAGAGAGAGAGCGATTGAGAGTGATCCAAGACGTTATCGGAACAGCTCAAAGCAGTGTTTCTCATCTGATGTCGTTGAAACAGATTCCCGTACTATCACCGAAGCTAATCAACGTTGAGCCTGGTCAGATGGGTAAGCGCTTCGAGATACCAGGTATTGTAAGCTTGGATGTGCGGGTGGTGTTATGGATAATGGCTCAGAATTTTTAATAAGAGATCCGAGCTCCAATTTCTGTTGGGTTCATTATATTCACTTACACGCAAATACTCTTTATAAAAGCAGGAAAACACGTCTACCCCAAAAAATATTTTCTGGCTTTATATAACCTGCATAAAGAAACAATCTGTTCTTATCTCTGGATACTACAGAGTGTCATTCGATTCCCTAGGTGAACCTCTTGTGATATCACTGAAGATGTGTATGATGCATCTGTAACTTAAGTTGAAGTCTGCCTAGAGGTGCGCTTACATCATTCCCCCTGCCTGTCTCTCTGTCTGTCTGTCTGTCTGTCTGTCTGTCTCTATCTCTCTATCCACACAAACACACACACACACACACACACACATATATATATATATATATATATAGTATCCCCTAAGGCTGACATCATTTTGTAGTCTAATAACATAGCCAATTCTCGCTCAAATGTAAAACAAACTAAGTTGACTATTGAATGAGAATGTACCACGAAGATGGATCGGGTGTGCCACTGATAATGACAATGTGCTGTTGAAATGGCCATCACTTTCACCCGACTTGATGCCTTGTGATTTTTTTCTATGTGCAAGTATAGGTCTATATCCCTCTAAAAGTCTAGAGGAACTTAAGCAGAGAATTACTGAGGCACTGGAGAATGCTACGCAAAACATGCTACTGCGTGTTCGGCAGGAGTAGGACTACCGACTTGACGCGTATCGTCAATTTAGCATTTATGAATCTGTGTGAAATCGGTTATAAAGTCTACATCCATTTAACTATCTTGTTCAAATTTTGATAAATAAATGTTTTACTGTTTAACATTAAGCCTATTTAATTTTGTTTGCCTAGGACATCAAAGGTAATGTTAGTGGATATTTGAAATAGACGAGCCATTGTTATTTACTAAATATTCTGCATTACGTCTACCCGTTTGCACATTCGAGAAATCCTAAAAAAGAAAAGAAGGGTTCGAACCTGTGTTCCCCTTTGTAGAGTAAAATGTAACTTAACCTGCATAAAACAGAGATTGCTGCCCAAATACACAAAAATTTCTAAATTACATAAGCTGTCAGCCAGCAAGGAAAGTGACATCACAACATTCCGGGAAAAAATGTTTTAAAACTTTGGACAATTCTTATATAATTTGTGTTTTGAAAAGAAAAAAATCATTAGAACACACGAAAAATTATCTAAAAAACTTAAGGATAACACCGTGTCTGTCATTTTCAATGAAACCTACATAAAAGAGAGATTTCTGCCCAAATACACAATATATATATATATATATGTGTGTGTGTGTCTGTGCATATACATATATATGTATTTGTGTGTGCGCGCCTGCCTTTATATATATATATATATATATATATATTATGTAAATAATTATTTTTCAGGTTGCATGTTCCATGGAAAGAAATACATCAGCGGAACTAATTGGACAGATCCAGCCGATCCTTGCCTCACGTATTCCTGCCGGGTAAGTTTTTCACAAAGTTTGAGTTTAATCATAATTCTAATTGATATTTCTCTTGCTACTTGGATTCTTTCTCTCGTCATTTCTTTTTCTTTCTCGTAATGAACGCAAGACAAATCTCGCTTGAGTTTCGAAGAGAAATTTGCTTGGTAAGAAAAACTTAATATTTTCTACATAAAAAAATTAAAAATATAAAAGAATCTTTTAATCATCGGAACAATACAAAAAAAACCAACTAATTTGTGTGGCTTTACGGCCATATCGCGTATAAACACCGTTTCTCGTACGATCACCGATGTTGAGAAAAGTCGAAAATGGTCAGTATCTAATTGGATGTGCGGATAGTGTAGTGAATAATGGCTCAGAATTTAAAATCAAAGAGCTGAGTTCTAATTCCGGTTTGGTTCGTTATATTCACTTACGCACAAATAACCTTCCCCACCCCCGTAGCTATGTGTAAATTAATAGGACTTGTATCAATAAATTACTCCAAGTAAAGTTTCAGCCTCCATTCCTCTTCAATATCCACAATTTGTGTGCCTTACGGCCATATCACGTTTAAGCAATGTCGAACCTGGTCAGCTGCTAGATGGGTGACCGCCTAGGAATGCCAGATATTGTAAGCTTGTGTGTGTATCATGTCTATCTATTCTATCAAGGTTAGATCTCCGGAGTACATTGCATAAAATAATCTGACTAACATCAGATTATAGAAATTCATTTATTAATTCTTTTTCTTCTCTGTGCCATGTTCCTTCATGGCTTTGGTGATTATGGCTCTCTCTCTCTCTCTCTCTCTCTCTCTCTCTCTCTCTCTCTCTACAACTTCTTGTTCCTTGAAGCTATTAATAAATTTTGTCTTTTTGTTATCTTCCCTAAACCCTCTTCTGTCATCCATTTATTCAATCTCGTTGGGTAGGTTATGCATTGTTTTCCTATGTCATTCTTGCTTTCAATCAGCCCTGTGAGTATCAAATTTTCCAAACACTCTTCCCTCATATTATGTCGTCGAAATTTCAACTATCAGTTTATTTTTGTTTCCATTTTCTCTAAGACATTGTCGTTGATCACATGTTCGTTCCATGTTATTCTCAGTATAATTCTGTAGAATCGTCATATTTTTGTTGCTTCAAGAATCCTCTTCATCTTTGAGGATATTGTACAGCATTCGCTGTCATAGGCGTTTTGATGATACGTAACAGTTCAGTACACTTTTCTTTGTTTCTAATTAAATTAATTATGCTTCTTAATAGTTAAGCTTTTAGAAGGCACATTATAATCTAAACTTATTTATAAATGTAACTTTGTTTCTGTGTGTGTGTGTGTGTGTGTGTGTGTGTGTGTGTGTGTGTGTGTGTCAGTTACTTATAGACTCCGAAACGGCTGAACCGATTTTCTTGAAAATTTACACAGTTGTACTATAAGCGTCTGCGAGTGTTCTTAGCTAGGTTTTGTGTCGAGGTACCCCCGATAAATATCGAAAATCGATAATCGAAAATATCGGGTTATAGAAGGAGTGGTCCGATTTTAATCAAATTTGATACACTCATAGACAAAGACATAAGAAACGATATTCAGAAGTTTCAAGGTTGCAGTTCTTACAATAGTTCAGAAAATGGATAATATATATATATAAGATGCTTGTGTATGTATATGTATTTTTTTCAGCCCTTTTATTTTAGTTTTTGCTTCGGGTTTGGCTCTAAGTAGGTATAATTGTAGTTCTTAGTCTCAGCCATGATACCATTTACTCAGAGGATTTATTTAGCCTTCAAAATTCAGTTTACGACGAAAAAAACTTATTTGATATCGATACCAGGAAATGAAAATTTGACTTACATCCATTCATTTTTCTTTCAGTCTACGGTTTCGCTTTAACTGGAAACAACTATTGCATTTTAGTCTTTCGTGCCAACGTCCAAAGAGTCTGAGTTCCAGGACCATGGATTAGTTTTAAAGCATTCATTACACCCGAGCAACGCCGGGCTATACTGCTAGTATATCATAAGCAAAATAATAAAAGCATAAAAGAATTTACCGCCAGTGTCAACACTGGTAAAAAAAAAAATTGAACGATAAGAGTTTAGATTTTTTTAGCAAATGCAAATTTGACACAAGGTCAGTTTTATAGAGCAAGAATTTACAAAATCGAGCATTGATCTCTGATACGCTTTCCAAAGAAACAATTGCCTGATTGATCGATGAAAGTTTTGATTTAGTGGGTGGATTTTTCATAAGTATGAATTTATATATACGAGGTCGGTGCAGGAAAGTTGTCGGATCAAACCAGTTTCCAAAATCTGGTCACATGACCTAAAACAAGATTTTGGGGGTGGAGTTAAGGAGAGGAAAAGATTCTTGGTTTGAACGAGAACTTTTCGCCACCACCTTGCATAATATCCCTGTTGTCAGCAACACATTTTGATTTAAAACCTGACTACTGAAAATCTTTTCTTCGTCTGATCAAGGCAAAATATACGTATCGGGCGTCGAAACTTGATCAAACATTTTAGATTCATCTACTACTTCTATATGACGGATGTGCGTTGTGGTGCAGTGGATGTCGGCTTGGAAAGAGAAATCGGTGATCCGAGTTCGAATTCAAGTTGAGTACTCTGCATTCACTTAAGCACTGGTACCCTTTGGAAAGGTATTAATCCGTCACTTCCCTCCAGTTATGGGTTAAATAACAGGATGGGGCCTTGAGGCAACCCATCTAGTGTTGGTGTCACAATAAAAACACCTTTGGTAGCTCTGGCGAAGCATCAAGTATTCAGCTATTTGAGAAGATTATGAATTTCGCTATAAACTGCGCCAGGGTTTCAAATGCACAGGGAATACTGGAGGGGTGTAGTGAGTTCTATCTTGGCCAATGGCCGCAAGACGAAGACGACGGCTTCTATGTGCAGTTTCCTCTCAGAACGTAGCCGCATCTCCCTATCCTTAGTGGTTCGCTTTCTCCAGTTACCCCACCCAAATCCCGCTCCGCCATCCATTTGCTCAAGCCCGTCAAATATGTTACGCGCTGCTTTCCATTTTCTATCTTTCCCTCAACCTGACCTTTGAGTATCAGATTCTCCAATCCCTCCTTCCTCATTACATTAAGATTTTCAAAACTTAGTATTTATTCTTACGAGAAAAATTTAGTTTGTTAGCTTCCTAAAAATAACCAGAAATTCGCCAGAGTCGTCGAGGATCAGTAAAGTAATTTTTTTTTTGTGTCCCTTCAGGATGTAGGTGATCATGACTCTCCACATCTTTTTTTTATTATCTCTGAATTACCATGCCTTCTTCCCGTTGCATACTTCATCATTTGGAAGTCAGAGTTTCCCTTCTAGAATGGTTGGCACTTTATCTCTTTTTTTTTTTAATGCCATATATGTTTAGGACTCAAGCGGTCATGTCTCTCCACAAACTTTTACTTTACTATTTGTGAATTGGCACTCCTTTTTGGCATGAATGACAATAAAGTTGTTTCTTGTTGCCTACTTCACGGTTTGCAGTTTTCCTTAAATCCTTAAATGGTTGTAAGCTTATCCCTTTTTAATACAATATCACTTAGAACTTCGGTGATCATGTCTCTCCACAGATTCCTTTTTTATTATCTGTGCATTGCGATACATTCTTGGTAATCATAACAGAATTGTTTTACTTGCCTTTCCCACGGTTTGGAATTTTGAGGTTTTCTTATTCTAGACTAGTTTTGATCGAACCTTTTTTGTTAATATCGTGTCCCTTCAGGGCGTAGGTGATCAAGATTACCAAGAGATTTTCTTTCTGTATTACCATTCTTTATTGGAAAATATAGGGGAGTGATTGCCTATTTCCTTCTTCAAGGTGTAGAATTCAGAATTTTCCTTTTCTTACATTGGTTGCCGCCTAAGGTTACAGAATTCAACCTACTCGGCTATTTAACCCATTTCTGGAGGGGGGGGGAAAGAGACGGATTTATGCTTTCACCAAAAGAAATTGCGCGAAAGTGAAAGCAACCGACAGTCTCTGAATTTGAACTCGACACGCCGATTCCACTTCGTTGCACCATCCACATATCCATAACATGAGGGAAAATCGTGCATACGTCTACCCTATATAGGTATTTAACTACACGCTCTTTAGAGCAGAATTTGACAAAAGATAGAAGATGTAAATAGACTTAGATAGATAGATGTAAATAGACTTAGATAGATAGAAGATGTAAATAGACTTAGAAAATGTAAAAGGTCGAGTTTAAAGTGGCTTGTTAGCCCACTCGTACAGCAACTTCTTCTTTTATCATGTTCTTTTCAGGACGTAGGTGATCATGGTTCTCCACAACTTCCTGTTCTTTGTACTTCTCAACAATATTTGCTTTTTTGGTTATTCTTTTCATTTCATGATTTAACATCCATTTACACACGCTTGTTAGGTTAGTCATAAAAATTCTCAAGCACTTTGGCACTTTTTCTTCTGGGACGTCTCAGGCGCCAGGTAATGACCCTGACACCCTCTCCAAGGAGAAGTAAGGCCTGGATTTACGGCTCCCTGGGACTCGAGCACAAGTAGCTGGCGCTATAAAATGCAATCATAATCTTTCATTTATCGTCCTGCTGAGTCAATTAAATTTTTCATGCATTATTTAATAAATCCTACCTATGATATAACGGATTACGTAAACAGCTGGGATTAAAATAATTTTCTGTGTATTTCTATAGTGAAATAATTACAATGCATTCTTAAAGTAAAATCACACCAAAATTATTTTTATATTCATAGAGCAAAATAATTTAAAACGCATTTTTATATCAAATATATTTTTTAATCAGTTCACCCCCAAGGATAGCAACAATGCCACTAAGATGCAAGGGGCTACTGGAAGAGAATAATTAAAACTTTAGAAGGAACCTGAAATCCAATACTAAACGAGGAATAAACTTCTATTCTTGTTCAAAAGACATGGGAAGTTTATTACAGTATATCTTTATCATTTTCGATAAATGTTTTAATATCTTTTACATACGATTTCACTGTATATAACGAGTGAATATAACATACTAATTGGATAAATCCTACTTGTGATGCAAAGTGTTACATAAACAGGTTATATTAGAATCATTTGCAACGTATTCTTACAATGAAATATCTTTTCACATTATCTTACAAATAAATAAATTTATTTTTATTCCAATCTTGATATTTAATCATGTCTTCCCACTGTGACACAAGGTCAGGCTTAAGGTAGAGAACCCGAGTGCGTATACTCGGACCAATTACAAAAATTACCCAGCCCCTGTACTGGCCTCGGTAGCGACTACCGATATGATGAATATTATAGAAAAAATAACATTTTAATGACGATGAAAGGAAATTGAGTTTCACCTTCAGGCTACTTTGCTGTAGAGACCGACGTTTCTCGGTTAAATAAACCAACAATAAAAATAATTATCATTCCTTTACAATGTATTCTTATAGTAAAATCATTGACAATGAATTCTTGTGGTATAATCAATGATAGTGCATTATTTTAATAAAAAGATTTGCAATGCATTCTTATAGTAACATCATTTATAATGCATTCTTACAATAAAATCATTGACAGTGCATTTTGTAGTAAAATCATTTACAATGCATTCTTGTAATAAAATACTTGACAATTCATATTTATAGTATAATCATTGATAATATATTCTTAGAATAAACTCATTTACAACGCATTCGTATGGTAAAATGCATTCTTATAAAATCATTTACAATGCATTCTTATAATAAAATTATTTACAATACATTCTTATAATAAAGTCATTTACAATGCATTCTTGTAGAAAAATCATTGATAATGCATTCTTGTAGTATAATAATTGATAATGCATTCTTGTAGTATAATAATTGATAATGCATTCTTGTAGTATAATAATTGATAATGCATTCTTGTAGTATAATAATTGATAATGCATTCTTGTAGTATAATAATTGATAATGCATTCTTGTAGTATAATAATTGATAATGCATTCTTGTAGTATAATAATTGATAATGCATTCTTAAAATAAAATTCTTAACAATACATTCCTGTAGTATAATCATTGATAATGAATTCTTATAAAAAATCATTGACAATGCAATCTTGTAGTAAAATTATTTACAATGAATTCTTATAATAAAATCATTGACAATGTATTCTTATAGTAAAATCATTGACAATCCATTCGTGTAAGTGTAATCATTGATAATGCATTCTTAGAATAAAATAATTTACAATACATTCTTATAGTAAAGTTATTGACAATGCATTCTTATAGTAAAATCATTTATAACGCATTCTTATCGTAAGATTATTTTCATTTCATTTTTACAGTAAAATGAATTTCAATTAATGTTTCTTTTAAAGAATATGAAAAATAGATATTGAAAAAAAATTAGTAAATACCATAACATTTCATAAATTGTTGAGTAAAAATTCATTATTCATTGAATTTTTTTCTTTTCAGACTTAATCCTTAATTTATATTGTTTATGAAATCAATAGTTTATCTAAATAAACAATGGCAGAGTTTATTGCTTTTTTGTTTTCGTAATTCGGAGCAGATTTCTAGAAATAGGATAATTTTAAAGAAAAAAAGACAGTTGATTAGCATTCAACAATGACTTCTGAATTTAATTAATATTAAGTTTATGGAGAAACGATCGAAAATTTCTAGACATTTCCGGAAATTAATTGGTGTGGTGGGGTAACATATGTAAATATGTTACTCCACCACACCAATATTGATTGTTTAATACTTAGCAAGATTTTCTAAAAATAAATATTTCAGTCAATTATGAATAAGTCCTGAAATATTCATAAAAATCTGACCATTATTTGATTTTTGCAAGCATTTCCAAATTAATGTCTTTCACCGCCAAAAAAGTGCCTTTCGTAATATTACGTTTGCCGTTATAAACCCTTGTAAAAATTACGTCACTCAAGGACGGAAGAAAAACAAGATTTTCTACAAAAATTTCGAACGTGTAAGAAAGAATTAAAAAAATTTAAAAATAATTAAAATACTTTGATCTATCTTCTTAATAATAAACATTTTGCCGATAAAACTGTTTTTAGTTTTGGGCCTTTTTCCTCCATACTATGCTGCTTTTCAGCGATTTTTTGGAGGTACCTATTAGGTACCTCCACAAATTTTGAATTTCACAATTATATTTTTTTTTAACAAACTTAGGAAATTGGGAATTAAAATATAAAACTTGCTTTAAATTTTGAAAGCAAAGCCCATTGAATGTTGAAACGTAGGGCATATGAAACACGGAAGCGAGATGAAAGAATTGTACCCAGCCAGAAATGCTTATATAGGGATTCTTTTTCATGTATGGAAAAAATCCGTGAATTTTTAATGATATATATCATGTACGGCCACCCGTAAAAAGAAAATATGGGTCATCATAAGCACACAATTAAAACGTTTTAGTTATTTTAAAAATCCATTGACTAAATTATTCGTATTAAGCTTTTCAATTTTCGATTAGTAAATGTTGTCTTCATGCATTAATTTCACACCCTAGTGTTAATGATGAAGGAGAAATTTTTTGAAACTTGATAAATTATAACAAAAAAAAATAATAACAATGAATCTGCCATTATATAATTTCATTCTGTTATTAAATTGTAAAATTTTTTAAAAGAAAGTTTTATATTATTTAAATTTTTCTTTTTCATGAAACACCTTCAAACGTAAGGCTATAAAACTAAACTAACTAAAATTCTATAAAATATTGGATAATTGCTGAAAATTTTGTGTTAAATTTTTATTTTTAACATATAGTTGTAAATTAAAAAAAAGAACTCGTACGATTATGTCAAATTCGTCTTCCATACTTAGCATTTTTTGATGACTTCTGTCTGTCATGTTAATTGTCGCCTCTGATAAGGCGATGATAACCCCGATAACAAGGCTACCGTAATTAAGAAACGCTTTTATAGTACATTTGAGGCAGTAAGTAATTCTTGTTTTAAATCAGATAAGGTAAGTTTAAATTCGGTAATTTGAATAAAATAATGTGTCAGCGAGATGTATTTTATTTTTGCAAGATTTTTTAAAACCAAGAATTGGCTTCTATTTACAAAAAGTGTTGATCGAGGAAAAATGGCCAAAAATTTTTAATTTTTTTTAATCAAAAAAATTTTAGATTCCGATCAATATAATTTCAGTTTGAAATATACCAGTGTGTTTTGCTTACTGGAATTAGTAAATTTAATCTCTTGGCTTTCAATTAAAACCAATAAAGCTTCAAGAAAACTTTTTTTTATTTTTAAAAATTCAATTTAAATTTAGGTATCGAAAATGAGTGAAGTACCTCCTTTTATATTTGCTGTGTTCATATACAAGAAATCATTAGGGTGAATAAAAGTTTCGACGTATTTGTTTAACAAGTCCTACCAATGATAACACAGGCACATAAACAGCTTGTATAGATATAATTTCCCAGTTTTTCAACCACTGTACGCATCATGTGGCATCAATCACCACTTCCTTTGTAGAAGAATGTTTCTTCTTCTTCTTCTTCTTCTTCTTCTTTATACGCTTCTTCTTTTTTATATTGAAACAATAATAAACATAATAAAGGATACCTTTATTGTCATCAAAACTGTTCTTTTTCAGCATTTTGAAAAAAGTATCTGCTAATGAGATCTCTGGATGTGGCGTTTCTTGCACACCCGCTGTGAGACTAAAAAGCGAGAAATCGAGAAACAGTTCTATATTTTAGTTTAACCCTGCACTTAATTGCGACGCTTGGATAATGTTCTATCTCATTGCGTCTAATAAAGATCTGGGGCCAAGCAGAGTCAATCTTTCGATTCCATTTAATGAAGGTCTGTGCTGAAAAGATTAAAAAAGAAACAAAAAAAAATCAAGAAAGAAAAAAAAAAGAAAGAAACCACTGAGTTAGAGTGCACGAGCAACAACCCCTGGGAGGCGTTCGTTTCTCGCCGACTTTTGGCGCGACGAGCATGTGTAAAAAGCGGACCGGCTCGTCGGAACGACAGAAACGTGAGTTGCGCGCCACATCAAAGACTGTTTCTCGTGTTAAGGTCCTTCAGGGTTAATGTTTAGGGCGCCGGGAGTCGACAGTAATAGAGTGCCCTGAGGATGGAATTCGTTCTAACGCTGTTAAATGAGGAATCGTTGAAAAGAAAGAAGCGAAATCTTGTAAAAGAGTTGGCTCCACGGCACAAGGTGTCATTACACGCCATTATTCATTTGTGCAACTCTTTTACACACATGAACGCGAGAAAAAAAATCACATACGCGTATTCGCGCGCTTCCTCTTCTCGACATCTTTCTGAAAATATCCTTTTGCTGAACGAATCGTGATATTTATCTGTATCACTCTCTATGACATACTATTAATATTTATCTACCTCAATATATCTAACATCTATCTGATTTCCTTTCTATTTATATCTCTCTCTTTCTATACCAGTGTTAATATATATATATATATATATATATATATATATATATATATATAACTCTGTTCTGATATATCTACCTGTTTATTTATCTGTTTATTTTATATAACTCTCTCTAGCTTGCTATCTACCTACCTACCTACCTTACTGTTTTTATTAATTTATTTTTGTGTTTCTGTTTATCTATCTATCTATCTATCTATCTATCTATCTATCTATCTATCTATCTATCTATCTCAAACCATTCATGCCTATCTACCTCATTCTGTTAATATATACACTACCAGCCATAATTATTGGGGGACCCCAGTGTTTTAAAAATTTATGTATTGCATACTATTTTTTAGTGTGAATAATTGTAAATGAAAATAGAATGGTTCTTTTCTTAATACTGTGCAATAACATGTGCATCAAATGAATTTATAAATATTTAATAATTACCTATATTGCAGTTTCATCAATTAAAGAATGAAGAAAATTTAGGGTGATTCGAACAAGTTCATAAAAGTAATAATAACAAAAGAACTATTCTATTTTCATTTAGAATTATCCACTTGGCAATAAATACTAAAAATAGGTTGAAATACATCATTTCTTTTAAAAATCTGGGGGTGGTCTAATAATTATGGCCGGTAGTATATATATATATATATATATATATATATATTTGGCTATCTATTCAATTTTCTTTCCTTTTTAATTTGTATGAATCTCTTTGTCTGTCTGTTTTTCTATCTATCTATATCAGATCGGCTCCACGATTTTCCGGAACGAGAAATCGTGGAGCCGAGTTCGAATTCTAATTGAATTCATTGCATTCACTTACACTTGGGAAAGGTATTAATCCGTCTCTTCCTTCCAGATATGGGTTAAATAACAGGACAGATTGGGTTCTATAGACTTGGCTGGCAACCAGTCTACCGCAGAAAGCAATGGCAACCTACTGAGAGATAATGTTCTGCCCAGACAGTCATGTCTCTTTCGAGACATGATCGCTCAAGCGTGTTTCACGTATGGCATTTAACTAACTAATATCAGATCTATGAACTTATAAGTTTATCTGTTTCTGTCACTCAAGCTATGTATGCATCTAATTAGCTGGTTATCTACTGTTCTTATAATTCAGAGTCTATTACGTTAAATATTTAATAAATGCAATATTTATTAGTCATAGTTTAGTCTGACGTATTTCAGCAGCACTTAATATAAGTGAATTTGCATTGAAACGGTTTGGAAAATCAAAGTGCTGACCACAGTAGCGTGATGCATTCAGGTAAAAAAGTTTCATGAAAACAAATTACAGTAAAAAAGTCACATGAAAAAAATCACGGTAAAATGTCACATGAAAACAAATTACAGTCACATGAAAAATTACGGCAAAAAAGTCACAAGAAAAAAAAAAAACAATATCAGCACAAAGCGACAAAATCCCCACCTCTTCTCCAAATGTGAACAAAATGCCAGTTTCATAAAATTAAATAAATTAAAAACTCAAGAAACTTAATTCAAATTTGAAATTGAAACGTTCTTTACATAAAAGTCAGGGCTTATGAGATACTTGGATTCTCTAACTATGAAATCTATCGAATATTGTTAAAAAAACGCCTTTTACAGCTTAATCTATCTTTGCACCATTTCCGTGGTTTGTTTACGTTTTGGCACAAACTTTAAAGAAACTACCTTCTTAAGGTTTTTTTTTCCAAAAAAAGTCGTGCCTTAAGGGATACTAGAACCCACTAAATATGAAATATATAGAATATATTATCGTATAGTGTTAGAAAAACATTTTTCAGGGGTTGGGTCGATTTACTTTGAATTTCTGTTGCACACAGAGCTGATCCATAAACTACACTGAAATAGATGAATTTATTACTAGACACAATGAATGAATTATGACTTTTTGCTTGTGACTTTTTCTAACCAAAAGAGTGAATTTTCTGTGACTTTTTCCCTGTGATATTTTTACCGGCTACGAGCACGATATCTACTTTTTAACAGATAGAAGAAGGGCAAAAAGACAGAGAAATAGCAAAATAGACGGAAATGAAAAAAATAAGAGAGTTAGAAATACATGAAGATAGATCGAAACTTATTTATAAATGGAACTGTGTGTGTGTGTGTGTGTGTGTGTGTGTGTGTGTGTGTGTGTGTGTGTGTGTGTGTGTGTCCGTTACCTATAGACTCCGAAACGGCTTAACCGATTTTCTTGAAAATTTACACAGTTGTACTATAAGCGTCTGCGAGTGTTCTTAGCTAGGTTTTGTGTCAAGGTACTCCCGATAAATATCGAAAATCGATATTCAGAAGTTTCAAGGTTGCAGTTCTTACAGCAGTGCAGAAAATTGATTATATATATATATATATATATATATATATATATATATATATAAAAGGCAAGATGTTTGTGTGTGTGTGTCTGTTTATCTGTCTCTCTGTCCTTTATACAAATCCACAATTTTTATCCGATTCTCACCAAACTTCACACAAATATTCTTTAGGCTGAGTTTGAGCTCCAGGACTATGGATTAGTTTTAAAACTTTCATCACACCCGGGCAACACCGGGCTATACTGCTAGTAACTTTATAAAATAATTCTGGAACATAATTTATAACTGCTTTCTTTACACAATTATAAATACAATATATTTGAGATTTAGGGACAATTTTATTGCATTCGGTTTCTACAGATTTGACCAAAACACATTAATAAAAATGCCAAATGACTTGAGTATAATCCCACTTAAAAATACTGTGGTAGATTGTTCACTTGTGTAGAAACTTGAATTTAAATTTGTGTTACCTTAAAACTGGAAAATTTTAGAAATAAATTTGCTTTTGAAAGTATTCATCAATTCATTCGTTCTTCTCCGTTTCTTGTGAAAGAAAGAAATATTTATAATTTGTTTAATTTTCAATTTCTGGAAATTTCTAAGTCGCAGAGTAGGATGGAAAACATTACCGAAAATTTTCGTGTGTGATTGTTGCCGTGTGTTTGTCAGCTTATAAAATCGTCTATCAAATAAGACGGCCAAAGTAAATTTCGTCATGCAAAACGCTGGCAAGGTCCATTTTGGTGGTAAATGCAACTTTGTCAAAATCTGATAAAAACCTTAAAACCATTGTCTTGAAATAGTAGCGGTGTTTTGTGATTTATTTACATCGTTGATGGTTTTCTTTCTTTTCTTTCTTTTCTTTTTCGTTGTTTTTTTTTTTTTTCTTTCACTCTTGTCTTCAGGTTATATTTCTATTTACTATTTAAGTGTATGTATTTTATATTTGACTTTCATCTCACTCCATCTTCTTCCCAAAATCTTTTTATGAATTTTTAATCTTTTTCAGATATTTGTCACTCAGTTATTCTTTTTCTTTCATTCGTTCTTTATTCTTATGCTTCTTTTTCTTAACCTTTTCTCAGTTATCCTTTCTTTCTTTCTTTCTTTCTTTCTTTCTTTCTTTCATTACGTCTTATTTTTACTCTTCTCGTGTTAGACGCATGTATCTTACTCTCACTCTTTTTTCTCAACTCTTTCTTTCTTGATTTTCTTATTCCCTCTTTTTTCTTTTCTTTCTTTTCTTTTTCATTGTTTTTTTTTTTTTCTTTCTTTCACTCTTGTCTTCAGGTTATATTTCTAGTTACTATTTTAGAGTATGCATTTTGTATTTGGGGATGTGCGTTGTGGTGCATTGGAGATCGGCTCAGAACGAGAAATCGGGGAGCCGAGTTCGAATTCCAGTTGAATTCAATGCATTCACTTACGCGCAAATACCCTTGAAAAAGGTATTAATCTGTCCCTTCCCTCCAGTTATGGGTTAAATAACAGGACAGATTGCGTTCTATAGCCTTGGTCGGCAACCAGTCTACCGCAGAAAGCAATGGCGACCTACTGCGGGATAATCTTCTGCCTAGTCAGTCATGCCTCTTTCGAGACATGATCGCCCAAGCGTATTTCACGTATTTCACGTATTTCACGTATGGCACTTAACTGACTAATTCTAGATTTGACTTTCATCTCACTCCATCTTCTTCCCAAAATCTTTTTTATGAATTTTTAATCTTTTTCAGATATTTTTCACTCAGTTATTCTCTTTCTTTTTTCTTTCTTTTTTCTTTCATTCGTTCTTTATTCTTGTGCTTCTTTTTCTTATCTTCTTCTCAGTCATCCCCTTTTTCTTTCTTTCTTTCTTTCTTTCTTTAATTACGTCTTATTTTTACTCTTCTCGTGTTAGGCGCATGTATCTTACTCTCACTCTTTTTTCTCAATTCTTTCTTTCTTGATTTTCTTATTCCCTCTTTTTTTCGTTCTTTCTTCCTTCTTCTTCGCCAAATTTTCTTCGAATGTATAGCTTAAAAGTAAATATTTTCTTCTGGGCTTCTTCAACCTCTGTTCATTTTCTATTTTTTTATCTATTCAAACTCTATTTCAGATTTTTCTCAATTCATTATTTCTTTCTTCGGGTTGTCCTTTGACTGTATAATTGAAGATTATCTATTTTATACTTGACTTGTTTCTACCGCGATTCATCTCCTTCCCTAAAGCTTTTATGTATTTTCATTCTTTCTCAGATTTTACTCAATTCGTCTTCGTTTTCTTTCTTTATGTATTTTGTTCTTTATTCTTATTCTTCTCATTCTTATACTTCTTCAGATTTTCGTATTCTTTTAGTGCCTATTTTAAGTGTGTGTGTGGGGGGTAATTTGATCCGGTTTTGCGTTGTGGTGCAGTGGATATCGGTTCGGAACGACAAATCAGTGAGCCGAGTTCGAATTCCAGTTGAATTCCTTGCATTAACTTACGCGCAAATACCCTTGAGAAAGGTATTAATCCGTCTCTTCCCTCCAGTTATGGGTTAAATAATAGGACAGATTGGGTTCTCTAGCCGTGGATGAAAACTAGTCTACCTCAGAAAGCAATGGCAACCTACTGCGGGATAATGTTCTGCCCAGACAGTCATGTGTCTTTCGAGACATGATCGCCCAAAGCGTGTGGCACTGACTGCATTTATTCCGGATTTCTCCCATGTCGCTTCATTTTCATTAAGTCTTTTTTCTACTCATCACTTTTTTCGATTATTCTCAAATTTTTCTTTCTTTCTATTTTCTTTCTGTCTTTCTGTCATTCGTTCGTTCATTCGTCTGTTCGTTCTTTTATTGTTTGTTTTCCTTCCTTCCTTCTTTCTTATCTTCCTTCCTTCTTTTCTTCTTTTTAAAATTTTTCCCCTCTTCTAGCGTATGGTTTAAGAATATGTATTTTGTTTTTGGCTTTTTCCACGTCTCATTATCGTCTTCTCTATTTTTTCTTTTTTTAAACTTTCTTGTCATTCTTCTTTTTCTTTCTTTCTTCCTTTCTTTCTTTTTTCCTTCTTTCTTTCTTTCTTCTTCAAATCACCCCACTGTTCCTCCTGCTTGTTTTTCTATTTGTTAAGTGTATTCATTTTGTCCCTAGTAATCTTCCTTTCCCTTTACCGAAAAGAAAATAGTTGGAATGATCGGGAAAATGATAGAGCGTCTTGTCAAATGTTTGGCATGACTGGTCTACTCATGTCGCAACGGCAAATTCTCTACAGACACCAAAGATGGCAGTCGAGATGAGTGTGGCCAAAGTTGGGACACAAACACGCTCGCTTTATTTGTTGCTTTTATTTTTACCTCAATCCGTCTCTCTCTTTCTCACTCTCTCTCCATAAGTTTCTCTTTCTCTACTTAACTTTCTCTTTCTCTCTCTCTGCATAACTTTATCTTCCTCTTTCTCTCTCTACGTAACTCTCTCTCTCTCTCTCTCTCTCTCTCTCTCTCTCTCTCTCCATAACCTTCTCTTTCTGTGTCTCTACATCTGTGTTATTTTAAACTTAAAGTAAATGATATTTGTTTAGAATATTTTTTCTGAAATAAAGTTGATATTTAAAATATATTTTATTTTTGGAAGATTACTAAACAGAAATACATTGCAGTGAAAGACAACTAAAAACAGGGGAGCTATTCAGCTATTTTAGCTAAAACAAAATCAATTTCAGTCAGTAAAATTTTTCTTTCAAATACATCACAGTATACAACCTACTGAAAAAAAATAAATTTAATCCTTTGGCTTTTAATTAAAGCTAAAATTAAAGCCTCAAAAGCTTTTTATCATTTTTAAAAATTCAGTTCAAACCTTAGGTATGGTGAATTAGTTGAGGTTCGTACATCTATCTATCTATCTATCTATCTATCTATCTATCTATCTATCTATCTATCTAGTCGACTAGCTATATATATATATATATATATATATATATATATATATATATATATATATATATATATATTATTATTATTATTATTATTATTATTATTATTAAAATACTTTAATTTAAACGGAAAAGTAGGAAGGTAAATCCCAAAACCTGATCCTAATTAATATTAAATTTTCATATTCAAAAATGATACAGGAGGAGAGCTCAATGTAATTAAAATTACAGAGATAATATGAAATAAAATAAAATAAAATAAATTTTCAATATTCAAAATTGCTGAATGATCATTTCAACATGAAATCCCTAAGAGAGATTTTAGTATGTACTGTTGCTGATGAGATGTGAAATCTCTCTTAGGGATTTCATGTTGAAATGTTCATTCAACAATTTTGAATATTGAAAATTTATTTTATTTTAGATAGATAGATAGATAGATAGATAGATAGATAGATAGATAGATAGATAGATAGATAGATATGTTCCTATCTGTCTACTTCTGTTAAGTACTTACATATGCGCGTCCATCTGTATACATACAAGTCTGAGCATGAACGTGACCTCCATAATACACGTACACTCGGGTCTTGAATAAAAGTGGGGTTTTTAATAAGCTGGGAAATGTTCTTTCAAATGTAATAAGCGATTAGGGCACTGAAAAATCTGATAAGTGGATAAGATTAAATTAAAGAGATAAAAAACAATTCTATCTTTACCGCATGTAGTTACCTCCAAAGGAAAGTGATACCTAAAGTGTAAAATGTCTTTTTAAAGATGAAAGTTCTTTCTTGAGAGTTTATGTTAGTTTTAATTTCAAGCTAATAGATTAAATTAAATATTTCCAATAAGCAAAATACTTTGCTGTATTTAAAACTGAATTTAAATTAATTGGAATGAGTTTTTTATAATCAGCAAAAATGTTAAAATCTTTGATATTGATTACACAGTGTATTTCTCTTTATTAAAAATCTTTCAAAAATAAAATATACTTTTCCGAAGCTTTGTTTGAGAAAGATTAACTGTTTTAAACTTTAATTAATCTGATTTGAAGGAAATATTACTTGCTTTTATTTAAAATTTTGCAGAAATCATTTTTTTAACAATGAGGTGGGTGTGTTTATTATGGGTTGATAACTTTCTCGTCGTACTTATTTTGGGGATTTTTTTTTCTAAGGGGTGGATGATAACTGTAACTTGATCATTTTTTAACAATAATCTTAAAAATATTTTGAGGAATCTAATATTTTATTGGATGTTAGGCACTTTGGCTTTTATATTTTAGAAAATTACCAATAAATTTTACCTTGCTATAGTTAACGCAGTTATTTTCTGATAATATCGCGTTTGGACATCTCATTTGCCAAAATCAATGTTTACATTTTTAAAATGTTGGATTCGTTGAATTGTAACGAACTTTTTTATTTATGATTAGTAAAAACAGTCTGAATTTAATAACAATATCACTTGACCGCCACATTTTAAACAAGAATTTAAAAAAGAATTAAAGTTTATAAATTATTCTAATTCATTTTTTAAAAAAGAAAACAATTTTTGTAAAGATTTATTATTGATCGAAAAACTTGTTTTCTTAAAAAACAATAGTGTCAATAATATATTTTATGCATGAAAGTAATTAAAAGATTTTCTAATTAAATAATGTCTTAGTCTAATTGCATTTTTTTTTATTTTAAAATTCAGAGCAGATTTTCTGTAACTAGGGAGTTCTGTTTGAACCTCAAAAATCATTTTTTAAGTTATCCGAGGACTTGTGCTTATAGCTAATATAAACGATAAGCACTATAAATTTCAATTTCTTGAAATTTCATAAATAAATGAGGGAGGACCAATATTTAAAAAAAAACAATAAAAAAATAAATTCATTAATTAATTCATTAATTAATTCATTAATTAATTCATTAAGTCCTGAATGTTTCACTAAAATAATACGATAATTTGACTTTTGCAAGAATTTCCAAATCAGAATGTTTTATACTGCAAAATAATGCTAAAATTTTCCATACTACTTAATAATGGTTACCTGCTGAAGCAAAAAAAAGTATTTTTAACTAAAGGTTACAAAAGCGACTAAAATATAATTTACCAATCAAAAAATCCTTTTTTCTATCCTCTTAATAATAACATAACAAATTTGGATGATAAAAGATTGTTTTTATTAAATTTGAGGAATTGTTTAAAAAATATGTATGCATTATGTAAAGCGCATTTCTTATGTTCAACATTTGTTATTCTTTTCATCGTGAATTGAGGTTTATAGTTGTTCAAAACTATGAACTGATTACGAAATAGCAAGAATAATGTCGACGTTACACACTCATCAAGTACATCAAATGTTCTTTTCTCAGCACCATTTTTTTTTTTTAATAAGAAGAAAAGATAACATATTACACGACTAAAATATTTTGATTTGTTATAATTATGAATTAATATTTAGAATTAAATGAATTATAATCTGAAAGTGGGTTAAGTTTAGAATCAAATCTGTTTCTGCCAATTCAAATGACCGTTTTTTTTAGAATTGGAGTTTTTTCTCTAAGTTTGCAGTTGGAGTAAAAGCAGGGATTGGAATTTTTTAAAAATAATAAACGGGTGAGTATGGTTGCGTATCCAAAAGTAATACATCCAACATTTAATAATATTAACTACGAACACGGCAACAATGTGCTTACCGTGTTCGGAATATAAAACATATACATGTCTCTACACACACACATAAACACTATGCATATTCAGTTACACGTAAAATAAATTTCATCCATGATAAAGGTTAAAAGTATAAGCAAAATTCCTTGGGAAAATAAAACATTTGGACAATTTTTTATATAATTTATGTACTGAAAATAAAATAAAAATATAAGGAAAGTTATATAAAAAAAAACCATAATACCTTCTCTATCGCTTTTAATGAAACCTGCATAAAAGAGAAATTGTTGCTCAAATACACACTGTGTGTGTGTGTGTGTGTGTGTGTGTGTGTGTGTGTGTGTGTGTGTGTGTGTGTGTGTGTGTGTCTGTGTGTTTTGAATTCCTATACTAAGTTTAAAGTTGTTAGTACTTTGTTTGAAAAAGATTTCTTACAGTTATGAGTAGATGTGACAAATCTTGTAATAAGTTTACATAAACTATTTTAAAGTTTAACTTTTCTCCAGTATAATAATTATTTCAAAATATTTATAACGCGAGGACAGTTTACAAAATCCATAAAACAATAAAATGATATAAAGATTCTTGATAAGACGAAGCACAAAATACTACCTACCAACTTAATAAAGATTACAATTGAAAAGATAAAATTTAGCAGAACCACTTCAGAACTATAAGAGAGGCACTCACTACATAGATAGATAGATAGATAGATAGATAGACAGACAGACAGACAGACAGACAGACAAACAAGAGATTTAATCATCTCAAAAAACAAAATAATAATATTACATCAAAAGATAGATAGATAGATAGATAGATAGATAAATAGATAGAGAATTTCTACAAAATTTATTGATTTTTTAATTCGACATATTTTTATTACTGCTAATGTTATTTTTAGTGGATACCCGTATTAGGGTAAAATGGTGTGCATTGTGGTGCAGTGGATATCGTATTAGAACGAAAAATCGAGAAGCTGAGTTCGAATTCCAGTTGAATTCGCTGCATTTCTTGGAAAAGGTATTAATCCGTCTCTTCCCTACAATTATGGGTTAAATAACAGGACAGATTGGGTTCTATAGACTTGACTGGCAACCAATTTAACGCAGAAAGTCATGGCAACTTACTGCGGGATAATCTTCTTCCCAGTCAGTCATCATGTCTCTTTCGAGACATGATTGCCCAAGCATGTATCACGTATGGCACTTGACTGACATAAATTAAATATCGGAGACACAATTTTTTTATTAATTATTTTTAAGTATGTAGGCCGGTAGACGAAATAAATACGGTTTAAAATAAACTTAATGTCTACTCAAATACGGGTATCCAATAAAAATAAGTTTCGAAAAAATATATATATGAAAAATGTTATTTTCAAAAAGTTTGAAGAAATTAATCATTTAAAAATCAAATATTGCTTTCTTCTTCTTCTTCTTCTTCTTCTTCTTCTTCTTCTTCTTCTTCTTCTTCTTCTTCATTTAAAAATCAACAAATATTGCTTTATTCTTCTTTATTTAAAAATCAAATATTACTTTATTTTTTATCATTCTTATTAACATTGCTTTTAGTTTTATTTCCTTACTGTTTAAATCGCCTTCTCCTTTGCTTTTTATCCCAGTATTTTTATCATTCTTCTTCCTCTTCCTCTTCTTCTTCCTCTTCTTTATCTTCTCCTCCTCCTCCTCCTCCTCCTTTTTCTTCTTCTCCTTTCATTTTGTTTGTCTTTTTTTTTTTATTTTTTTTTTTGCGTGTGTGCTTGTCCGTGTCAAGCCTTCGTATCTGTAAAATCTATCAACCAGGGATTTGTCAACTTTCTTATAATTAAATAATTGTCCTATTAGAAAGCGAAAGGTGCCAATTAGCGTGGGTGGGCTTCACCTGAACAAAATTAACATTTTACTTCCTTGAAATAAATGCTTGTAGTTGTATATGTTCACTAGAACTTTATGTGTGTGTATGTGTGTGTGTGTGTGTGTGTGTGTGCGTGCGTGCGTGAATGCATCTGTGTGTGTGTGTGTGTGTGTGTGTGTGTGTGTGTGTGTGTGTGTGTGTGTGTGTAATATTGCATTTGTACCTAGTAGTGAGCACGGATGAGCAGTCAGAGAGCGTGAGAGAAAGCAAGAAAGAAAGAAAGAAAAAAAGAAAGAGAGAGAGAGATGGAGAGAAAGAGGGACATGAATTCATTGCTCTCTTCGTGGGTGGTCCTCATTTTAAATATGAGTGTGTTGGTTCACATTAGCCTAAGCGCATGTCTGTGTATGTTGCTAAAAAGAAAGAAAAAAAGAAAGAAAGGTGCTTTCAGAAAAGAAATAAAAATCGTGAAAAAATGACAGAACATGCAAAAGAAAAATTAATAAGAAAAGAAAACGAAAAAAAAAAAGAAAAGAAAAGATGCCTCATAAAAGTTCTTACATTTTTATATAAATTCCATGCACAAAAAATGTAACAAATATTATGGGTCAGTGGTATTTATTATAAGAGGAAAAAACAGAAAAAGAAAGGATGGCAGCAAATTAATTTTGGAAATCCAAACATCGTCGCTTTTTCTATTTCTCTCTCTCTCTCTCTCTCTCTCTCTATATATATATATATATATATATATATATATATATCACACACGCACACATACACAAACATACACTCTTGCTCTCTTTGTCCTACACCTTTCACTCTATCTTTCTCGCTCTCTCTGCACCCTCCCTCCGTTGTGCTCGTGCTATTTATCGCTCTCTCTCTCTCGCTCTCTCTCTCTCGCTCTCCCTCTCACTGTTACCTTCTTGCTCTTTTTGTCACTCATCCTCTCTCCTTGTACTCATACTCTCGGTGGTGTTCTCTACATCCCCCTCTCTCTCCATTGCGCTCTTTTGCTCTCTCTCTCTCTCTCTCTCTCTCTCACTCACACACACACACACACACACACACACACACACACACACACGCTTTCTCTCTCCGTTGAACTCTTACGCTCTTTATCACAATCTCTCTCTCTCTCTCTCTCTGTTCAGTGAATGGCTTTACTTTTGACAAGTGTCAAACATCAGGTCACAACAAATAACACGGACTCGGCACCCTTAACAAGGTCCTAATCATATTCCGTAAATCCCATTTTGATTCAAGGTGACAAACCCGGTTCAAATCGCATGTCATTTTCTCTTCACAGTCTTCACCTTTTTTTAATTTTATTTTGACCAAATGGAATTGATACCAAGTGTAAATCGTATACATTCTTATAATTTGTATGCATTAATTCGCAACGACTTGACTCTATTTAAATGTACCTTTATAAATCAATTATGTAAACAAATGTCAAACACATCGTTCGCCTTCGGACTCAGCGCCCAAAAATCCATCGAAGGTGGTCCATGAATTTGATACTCGTGGGGATGCGGGTTAGAATACATCCCCTTGTCATGTCTACAGATGCGTATAAGGTGACAAAAGAACGACGTATAGGAAACCAATATTTATAGTCACATAGTATTATAAATTCGAGATGTGATTTTTTTTTCACTCAAGAGCCACTCAAGTTAGAGGGAAAGAGGAGTAAGGTAAGAAGTGCAAATTATGAGGATATAAAGAAAAGATAACGATTAAACTAGAATTTGAAAAGGTTAAGATTGTAAGCCGAGTTCGAATTCCAATCGAATTCATTGCATTCACTTACGCGCAAATACCCAAGGGAAAGGTATTAATCCGTCTATTCCTTCCAGTTATGGGTTAAATAAAAGGACAGATTGGGTTCTATAGCCTTGGCTGGCAACCAGTCTACCGCAGAAAGCAATGGCAACCTACTCTTTCGAGACATGATCGCCCAAGCGTGTTTCACGTATGGCCCTAAATGACTGACTGAAGATTGTAGTAATCGAGAAGTATCCTCTCTACTAAATAGAGGGTCTTAGGAATAGTTGTCTGAAAAGAACTTCCTCCTTACAAGTGATATACGAAGGAAAAGAAAAGGATTCGTCCCTTTTTATGTGGCATGGCGGGTTTTAGCCGCTGATATCTGAACTCTTGGAAGTAAGGAATGTAGCTCATAATATTTTCCTTGGAAATAGCTATAGTTGATTCACTAAGCCACGCTTAGATGTGGCACAATGCCGAAGGTATCGGGTACCCAGTGAGGATCGAACTCACTACTCAGTTGCAATAGGTTCTAGAGAGACAAGCTTGCTAACCATTACACCACGTCGGGGTGCCCCCATGAAATAGCTATAGAGTATTGAGAAGCTTGCGATGTTACGTCTATGGAAATGTGGTTGTGGTGTGAAAAATAATCCATCATCCACAGGGAAGTGTAAAATGTATTTTCAATGGAAATAGCGATGTAGTACCGTGAAGTTTGCGATGTTATTTTCTATGGGAAGGTGGTTAGAGTTTGGAAAATAATCCATCATCCACAGGGCAGTTTAAGGACTGAAAAGTGGGGGCTGACAACTCTAGCCCAGATTTGGCAGCAGTGCCCATTTCTGGGCTGATCTGGGCCTAGCAAAGATAGAGGTGTCAGGTAACTACTGAAGCGGTACAAGAAACAGACCATCTTTTCATCTTTCGGTGGATGGACTTACAATTAACAATGTGATCAATGAACTAACTGGGTGATAGGCGAACCTGTATACAGGTTTCATAACAGTTGAAAACAACATTTTTGAGAGAAAAATAGAAAAGTCGAGGGATAGAAAACACAAATAGAAAAACAAAAAACGTAGATATGCATAAAGATTTTCTTTTATGTCTCTTCAAGATGTTGATGATCGTGGCTCTCAACATTTTCCTTTCGTTTGTAGCTCTTAATAAATTTTGTCTTTTTGTTATCGCCTCTAAACTTTATTCCACCATTGAGAAAAGCTCGCTATGCATGTTATATCCTTTTGCCTTCAATCTGCACTTTGAGTATCAATTTTTCAATGCCTTATTTCCTCGTTATGCCATAAAATTTCCGGATACTTCTTTCTGATGTTAAGTATAATTGTCCTTTTTGTTTCCATTTTCTCTGAAATTTCGTCGTTGCTCACATATTTGGTCTATGGTATTCTCAACATAGAACCATATTTTTGTTGCTTCAAGTCTCTTAACGATAGAGATAGAAAAAGAAAACTTTTACTGCAAAATAATTTGTCTTAGTGACTATTATACGGTAGTTGATACCTGGGAAGCTAATGTATTTTGCAAATTTTATACATTCAATTGAAGCATCGTATGTGTGAAAAGTTCCGCTCATGGCAAAGCTTTAAAAAAGTGTCCTTATCTAAAAATCTGATACTCTATCAAAATACAAAGATCATTAAAGATCATAAGATACAAAGATCATTAAAGATCATTAATGAGTGAGCACGTGCCGTCTAAAATGACAGCATCATATATATTGATGTACACACGATTGAGTATCTTACATTAAGACATAAGAAGAAAAAAAAATAATAATTCAACTCCTCGCCCCTGTGCGTGACAGGAGGGATATATAAACTGCGTCTAGAGATTCTATGCAAGTTATGAATTGGTATAAAGAGTTGCGTCTTTAATGTTAAAAGTCCTATTATGATGCTGTTTAGATTCTACTCAATATTATTAACTTAGATATATAGTGATAAAGAAAACTATTGTTTTTGGTTGGAAAAAATTTCACTAAGTTAACAAAACAGAATAATTTGAATGTCATTATTTTATATGCAACTATTTATTTTGATACTTTTCGTAAAAGAAAACACTTGTACGAACGCAAGAAAAAATAAATAAAAAGTTTAATCTCTGTACCTTGTCAGCCGTCTTTAATAAAACTTGTATAAAACAGGGATTGCTACCCATTATATATATATATATATATATATATATATATATATACGTTCTTCACTATACGACGACATAATTATTATTAAAAATGGTACTACATGACAGGATGGTGGGGGTAGTTGGTTATACAGTAAGGCTATGTTGTTGGTGTGTTTGTATAATAATACAACATGCTTTGTGCGCGTATTTTTTTTATTGGTGTATACCAACTTTTTACTGTACTGTATAACGCTATCCCAAGAAGACAATCTTTTAATATAGTATGATACCGCAAAATCATATTTTAGTGTTTCTATAAAATACTCCACGACAAGACGAATATTCTTAATAGTCTTTTAATTATTTTACACCGAAAATATAATGGCACAACAAGAACTTATTGCGCAAGTATTGCGAGAAGACATGTGGATTGATTTGTTTTTACAGTTTATCAACCCTTTTCCAGGTTATTTTAAAACCAGATTTTTCCTTCTTTAGATTTCAAGAATTTTTGGGAGATAATTATTTGCTGATACGAATCCTACTAATTGACTCATATCGGGGAGAAAGAGCTGGGTTCATATCTTTCCTGGACGTATTTGAGCATAAATAAATATAACGAACTCGACTAGAATTGGAAATCGGAATGCAGAGTTCCAATTCTGAGCCGTTATCAATTACACCAACCGCACATCCAAGCTTGCAGCGCCTGGTATTCCCAACCGGCCACCCATGTCGGTTTTGACTAGGCTCAAGGTGATCGTACGAGAAACGGTGTTTTAACATGATATGCGCATAAGATAGGAAACAAGGAAGGCTTAAAATTGCACTATTATTGCTTTTGCTAATGCAAATTGGTCATTCACAACCGCTCAAACTTCGAGGTCAACGAAAATCTGTCGTTGCAAACATTCGACATTGACAGTCTTTCGGTGTCGAATGTTTGCCAGATGATTTAGTGCTTAATGCTTAATTAATGAATATTACACTACGTACTATTTGTTGAGTGTATTGAATAGCGTAATGGCGCCCAACCAAGCGGCGCCCATGGCACGCGCCCTACTTACCTCACTCAAGATACGCCACTGATTGCAAGACATGTATTAGTGTTATATAAATTATTTGAAGCACTTCAGTTTTTGACAGTATTTTCTCGATTGAAAGGTGGTCGGAAATAGTTCGTAGATAATTTATAAAGTACGCTTTATTAGGGAAGGAAAAAAGTCAACAAATATTTTCATGAACTCAACGTTGACAATAATAGTAATTAAAATAACACAAACGTCCCTTACTTAATGACTTACCTATTTAACATGTATTAGATTTATGACTCTAATGCATGGAAAGAAAGAAAGAAAGAAAGAAAGAAAGAAAGAAAGAAAGAAAAAAGAAAGAAAGAAAGAAAGAAAGAAAAAAGAAAGAAAGAAAGAAAAAAAGAAAGAAAGAAAGAAAAAAGAAAGAAAGAATGAAAAAAAGAAAGAAAGAAAAAGAAAGAAAAAGAAAGAAAGAAAGAAAGAAAAAGAAAGAAAGAAAGAAAGAAAAAGAAAGAAAGAAAGAAAAAAGAAAGAATGAAAGAAAGAAAGAAAAAAGAAAAAAGAAAAAAGAAAAAAGAAAAAAGAAAGAAAAAAGAAAGAAAGAAAGAAAGAAAGAAAAAAGAAAGAAAGAAAGAAAAAGAAAGAAAAAAGAAAGAAAGAAAGAAAGAAAGAAAGAAAGAAAGAAAGAAAAAAGAAAGAAAGAAAAAAAGAAAGAAAGAAAGAAAGAAAGAAAGAAAAAAGAAAGAATGAAAAAAAGAAAGAAAGAAAAAAAGAAAAAAAAAGAAAGAAAAAAAGAAAGAAAAAAGAAAGAAAGAAAGAAAAAAGAAAGAAAGAAAGAAAGAAAGAAAGAAAGAAAGAAATTATTGATACGAAAAGAAGTAAAGCATACAATGCTAATTTTTAAACGTTAAAATTCAAATATTGCGTTTCTTTCTCCCACTTTCCTCTGTCTGGATAAATGTAGCCAATTCATTATTGCAAAAAAATCGATCTGAAAAGAGAGTAATATTTTTTGGAAGGAAATATGAATTTTATAAAAAAAATGTCTTATAAAGGATCATCATCTCTAAAATATTCTCGAAATAAATTATCACAAATGGATTTGTAAATTCTTCCAAGTTATTTTCATTATAATACTCTGTTAAATTCTAACATTGAGTTCTCATCGGATTACAGTTCCCCGTGGAATTTACCTTACAAATTACCAAGGATACTACTTTACTATATATATATATATATATAAGAACTGCAACCTTGAAACTTCTGAATATCGTTTTTTATGTCTTTGTCTATGAGTGTATTTTGGCGGCATTTTTTCATTGATTTTGTTGAATAATATAGACAAGTTTTGTCTATTTATTTTGTGTAGAGTCCTTTCGTATAATCTGATATGCTTGATAGTGCTATCGTTAAAAGACGACAAGAAATCGCAGTAATTGTTGATTTTTTTATCGGGTCTGAGCTTTCGGCTTACATAAGCCATTATCAAAGAATGAACATTAACATATAGTGAACATAGAACATTTAAGTTATTAACAAAGTGGAATTATACGAAAGGATCCTACACAAAATAAATAGACAAAACTTGTCTATACTATTCAACGAAACCTGTATCAATATATATATATATATACTAGCAGTATAGCCCGGCGTTGCTTGGGTGTAATGAAAGCTTTAAAACTAATCCATGGTCCTGGAGCTCAGACTCTTTGGACGTTGGCACAAAGACTAAAAAAACAATAGTTGTTTCCAGTTAAAGCGAAACCGTAGACTGAAAGAAAAATGAATGGATGTAAGTCAAATTTTGATTTCATGGTATCGATTTATATATGTATATATATTATCGATTTTCTGCGCTATTGTAAGAACTGCAACCTTGAAACTTCTGAATATCGTTTCTTATGTCTTTGTCTGTGCGTGTATGGAATTTGATTAAAATCAAACCGCTCCTTCTATAACCCGATTTTTTCGATTATCGATTTTCGATATTTATCGGGGGTACTTCGACACAAAACCTAGCTAAGAACACTCGCAGACGCTTATAGTACAACTGTGTAAGTTTTCAAGAAAATCGGTTCAGCCGTTTCGGAGTCTATAGGTAACGGATACACACACACACACACAGACACACACACACACACACACACACAAAGTTCCATTTATAAATAAGTTTATATATATATATATATATATATATATATATATATATATATATTGTGTGTGTGCGTGTATGTACATATCTGTGTATGTATGCAGATGTGTAAATGCATGTATGGTTTTATGTGTATATAGGTATATATATGTATACAAAATAATAAAAATTATTTCAATTCGATGCAAAATGGTTCTTTTTTCACCAGTTTGTAGTCATACGGTAAAATTACTCGACATTGTTTCATTTGTAATCATTTTCATTGGGCTCATGAGTAACAATATATTGAAAGAAAAATTATCTTGAAAGAAAAAGAGTCAGGAATGAGTGAAGATTTGTTTATATTTGTTTGTTTGAAAACTTACATACACATAGAATTATATTAACTCTGTAATAATCAGTAGAAGAGATATCAGGTTAATATGGAGGATGAAGCAAGATTTCATAATTCTGGTTATGCAGCTTTTGGACAGTTGATTGAGAAGCGTGCGACCGTAAGCAGCAAAATAGAGCCATCCTTATATCAGTCAGTTAAGTGCCATACGTGATACACGCTTGGGCGATCATGTCTCGAAAGAGATATCACTGACTGGGCAGAAGATTATCCCGCAGTAGGTTGCCATTGCTTTCTGCGGTAGACTGGTTGCCGACCAAGGCTATAGAACCCAATCTGTCCTGCTATTTAACCCATAAATGGAAGGAAGAGACGGATTAATACCTTTCCCAAGGGTATTTGCTCGTAAGTGAATACAATGGATTCAACTGGAATTCGAACTCGGCTCCCCGGTTTCTCGTTCCGAGCCGATATCCACTGTACCACAACGCACATGTTTCTTTTTCAATTTTTCGCGTATACGCTCGAATTTTTCCCCGATACGAGCTTGCTGCTGTTTTTTCCCTTGAGACAAAAAATGAATAATGAATAACCCCTTTGAAAGACCACTATACAGTAACCATTGGCTTTTTAGGCCACAGTGGAGGTTTTGGGTATTGTTTTGATGATTTCTTTGCATTTAACTACTGGCCTATTTCTCATCGCATGTAATGATTCGATGCAGAAATGGTTCTTTTTCCCAGTTTGTACCCATACAGTAAGATTACACGACGTTGTTTCATTTGTAATCATTTTCAGTGGATTTATCAGTAACATTGAAAGAAAAATTACCTTGAAAGAAAAACAATCAGGAATAAGTCATGACCAAACAATGCGTCACCATTATATGTGTGGCAATCTATTTAGGCACACGTATATAAGAATGTATATATGTATATATTATGTGCATGTATATATGTGTGTATGTTAGTGTATATGTATATGTCTACGTGTATGTAGGTGGGCATACATATATGTGTATACAAAAATAATAAAGTCCCTGAATTAAAATCCTTCAGTGTTAAATAACCCTGATCTAGATCAAGATAAAACAAACAAGTACAGAGACATACAGGCTTTATGTTTATGTCTCAAGTCAAGTCTTTATGTCTCAAGTCAAGTCTTTATGTTTCAAGTCAAGTCTTTATGTCTCAAGTCAAGTCTTTATGTCTCAAGTCAAGTCTTTATGTTTCAAGTCAAGTCTTTATGTCTCAAGTCAATTCTTTATGTCTCAAGTCAATTCTTTATGTCTCAAGTCAAGTCTTTATGTCTCAAGTCAAGAACTGATCAGCTAGAACAGTTAATGTGATTGACAACCAACCAACTTGTTCTCAGAGATCCAAAGACACGTTCCTAACTCATTGTCTTTCGTCTTTTACTTGAACGAAACGCGTCTTTGATTAAAACTTTTCCATTTTGTTTCATCGTTTTCACCAGGTTTTGGATACTTTTATACATTCTACAAACACACTAGACTAGCTGTACAATTTTCTAAAATAAAACAAAATTTAAAACTTTTAACTAGTTATTATTGTACTTTGCACGAAAACTTTGAGTAGAAAAGTTTTCTCTTTCTTCAAACAAGCAAAATAAAATCAATGAATAAAGTGAAAAATAAATAAATATTTACCTGCACTGTATTTAACTTATGCAAGCCGAAATGGTTGATTGATTTGTCAGTTTAACGGCATATCAACTTCTTTTGGATCATTTAATGCCGAAATTTAATTTTCTTGGGAGTGTGGAAATAATAAAAAATGTTACACGTTATTCTGCTTTCACATTTGAATACATGGTACATAATACTCAGCTTTTGTACTTATACGTATTTCTGTAGGCATAATTTTTAGAGGCGGTGATGCGTTTGTTTTTATTATGTAATTTTGTTAAAGTTAGATTTTGGAATACAGTTTGATTTAAGAAATTGTAGGATACTATATGGATTAATTTCATGAAAGAGTTCTTGCATGTTGATTGGTTGTTTGATAGTATTTAAATGGATTTGGGTGAAGTCGCTACAATTACTTACTATGTGGGTATTGTGGGTCATTTTACTAAAAGTATGTATTGTTGGCATTTTTACTATAAATATCTATTTTTAGACATTCATAGTGTTTTGATGTTTGTTTGGGGGTTTACTATTTGTCCATAGCTGGGACCCTAACAGATGCTACTATCCCCCGTTAATGTGGAACTTGAAACAATATCAATTAAAGAGGTGGCGCCAAGCCCCTCAAAACTTCCGATCTCGCGATCAGAGGCCTTGCTGCCGGATGTAGTTTATCGTCATACCCAGGACTACAATTCGAAATAATATACATAATATGTAGCTGATTATACTATACAGAATAAAGAGCTGATTTTCGCATTTCTTCATTATATATACTGCTTAGTACACTACTCTACTATACAAACATCCTCTCTATTATAATAAAAAACGTTGTGTTTATATATATATATATCCTGTCACGTTCATGGAGAGAGAGAAATAACAACAACGAGACAGTCCATTCTCTTTACAACGAGTTGTTAATCTTTACTGCCAGTTATGAAATCTATTGCCGCGTGTTTGCTCTTTAATAATACCGTATAAAGATATATATACAAATAAATACACAACAATCTTTATATATATATATATATATATATATATATATATATATATATATATATATATTGCTTAGGGTTTCTTGCTTAGAGTCTTTGGCTATTTTTTCTTTGGTTTTTTTTTTTTACCCCCCCCCCTCGGGTAGGCTGGTCTGTTAGTCTTTGTTTGGTGGTGTCTATTTATTTGATTAGTCCTTGGTTTGCCTTTGCCCTGACGAGCCGTTGTGTGAAACCGCGGTAGTCCAACGCCTTATAGCAACGGACAATAACGGAGTTAGATTCTGTCTGTTATTTGTTGTCCTCAAAGTTTATTTTCGTATAATTTTAGGATTTAGATACTTACAGAGTCGGTCTTGTTATATATATATATATATATATATATATATATATATATACATATAATGTTTCCTTCCTATCACGCTCAGAGATTTGGATTAATTTGTTTTTTCTCTTGTCTTAATGTAAGATACTCAATAGTATACATGCACACAAAATTGTTAAGTAGCTTACTCGTTGTTTCCCTCTGCTTCTTTTGCCTTCTATATATCCTGTGCGAGCTAAAGTTTTCTAACCTTCTTTCCTCATTATCGGCTCCAGAAATTTAAACTGTTCTCTTTCTTAGAGATACTATTTCCCTTTAAAAGTCCTCGTTTTTTAAGTGTTCTGCTGAACCAGCAGAACTACATTTTTTCTTTTCTTTTCTTTTTTTTTCAACAAAGCTACAGATAGATCTTTCTTCGATTGTAGGTTAATCTGAGACAGAAACAAACCTATAAAAAGCTTTATTTAAGCCCTTAATTCAGCAAAATCCATCTTCATAAAAATCTACTTTGTTTTGTCGCAAACATTAGAAAAACCGTTTTTATAGATTTCTTCAAATAAACTCCGATCTTATGAGATACCAGGACTTTTTTTTATAATCATTTCACCCCACGTAAGGCATGACCACCACTGGTGCGCAGTGGTTTACAATGAGAGAAAAAAACAAGGCACAGAGAAAATGGAGATGTCCAGTTGAATCCATTGTATTCACTTACGCGCAAATACCCTTGGGAAAGGTATTAATCCGTCTATTCCTTCCAGTTATGGGTTAAATAACAGGACAGATTGGGTTCTATAGCCTTGGCTGGCAACCAGTCTACCGCAGAAAGCAATGGCAACCTACTGCGGGATAATATTCTGCCCAGTCAGTCATGTCTCTTTCGAGACATGATCGCCCAAGCGTGTATCACGTCTGGCACTTAACTGACTGATTGGATATTATTATTAATGTCTCAATTTAACATTAACATTTGATTTAAAAGTTTTCTTTTCAATGTTAGATTTCTTTCTTTTTATATATGAAACATTTTATAATATTTACATCATTCGGTTTGTTGTCATCATCTTTATTGCCATATTGATGATGTTTCGGCCATTGTTCGCTCCTGTGTTCTTCAGGTGATATATGTTGGAAACGTCGTGGATATAGCAATAAAGATTAGCACAACAGTACAAACAATTTAAATAGTGTAAATAGTTACAATACCTCATCTCAAAAATATAGACAGATCCTGAAGAAGGCCGGGGCGTACAACGGTCAAAATGTCGTGGCAATAAAGATGAGTACAACAGTACTAACGATGTAAATAGTGTAAATAGTTATAATACCTCATCTCATAAATATAGAAATAAGACATTTATTTATGAGATTTATGTGGAACTTTGTCCACTTTTGGGATAGGGGCTGTGATTTTTTTTTCCACTATGATTCTATCATGGATTTTTAAAATACAGACACAGACACACACACACACACACACAGGTTGGCTCTGTAGGTTTTTAAACAAAGAACTAATATGCCTGAGTACGCGTCTGCAACAGAATAGCATAAATGCCTATCTATGTGTTGCAGTGGATATCAGTTAGGAACTAGAAATTGGAGAGTTGAATTTGTTGCAATCACTTACTTGCAAATACCCTTGGGAAAGGTATGAATCCGTCCATTCTCCCTCCAGCCATGGGTTAAATAGCAGGACAGATTGGGTTTTATAGCCTTGGTTGACAACCAGTCTACCGCAGAAAGTAGTGGCAACCTCCTAAGGGAAAATCTTCTGCCCAGTCAATCATGTCTCTTTCGAGACATGATCGCCCAAGCGTGTATCACGTATGGCACTTAACTGACTTAACTGACTGATATAAGGATGGCTCTATTTTGCTGCTTTTGGTCGCACGCTTCACAAGTAGTGGCAACCTCCTAAGGGAAATCTTCTACCCAGTCAGTCATGTCTCTTTCGAGACATAATCGCGCAAACGTCTATCACGTATGACTCTCAACTGACTGAAATGCCTACGAGTAGTCTCTCAATTCTCCTGATTCGCTTAATGTAAAGAAAGACTGAAAACTATGTTAATTTAATGTGTAAAAATAAATGTTGTTTTTTTATTCGGTCTTTAACTGTAGATACGTTTTTAAATATAAAAATATAAAGTTATCGCATTCTTAATATTTAAAAGTATTTTCCTTTTATTTTTTATCGTTATCGTTTTATCGTTATTTTAATAATTAAATGTATTTTAATTTTTCTTATATTTTATATGTAGAACTTATTGTGGTGCAGTGGATATCGGCTCGGAACGAGAAATCGGGGGAGCCGAGATCGAATTCCAGTTGAATTCATTGCATTCACTTACGCGCTAATAACCTTGGGAAAGGTTTAATCCGTCTCTTCCTTCCAGTTATGGGTTAAATAACAGGACAGATTGGGTTCTATAGCCTTGCCTGGTGACCGGTCTACAGCAGAAAGCAATGGCAACCTACTGCGGGCTAATCTTCTACCCAGTCAGTTTTGAGATATGATCGCCCAAGCGTGTTTCACATATGGCACTTGACTGACTGACTGACTTATGATCGCTTTCTTAATAATATTTAAATGTATTCTTAATTTTTAACCCCTATATATTTTTCGTTATATTGTAGAACTTAAAACCGATTTTTTATGTATTTTTAATGTGTCTATATTTTTTCGTTATATTTTCGAACTTAAGATCGCTTTCTTAATATTTATTTATAATTTACCCCCATATTTTTTAGCAATATATAGAATTTAAGATATCTTTCTTAATATTTAAATGTAATTTTTTTTTTTATCCTCTATATTTTTTATTCGTTATATTTCGTTACCAGTCAGCTGCTTCCTTCTTTTCCAGCCGTAACCTGCGTGCGTGCCAATGTTATTTCTTACGCGTCAGCGTGTCTTCATGCCTTGGTGCGCGCCCGCCCGACAGTCTAAATGTGCCGCCCGCCTGTCTGTCACTGTCCTAGGAGGGGTGTCAAGCACTTGGTGTGAATGTCATGAAATTGTAGATGGGCATGCGGACTCCTTGGTGAGAGGGTTAAAATACAGGAGTAAGGGGCGCTTTGAGATAAAAAGTTGAGGCGTGGCCCAGGTGGGGAGTGCAAAAAGCTTTCTGTAAATATGCAGACTGGAGGCGGATTTTTGAAGGCCCCTCTTCTGGCGGCTTATGCCACTGTTCACGTGACAGTTTTCTTTTTACAAATTAACATTATTAAAAGGTGTTTTCTTTCCTTGTTTAATTATCCGATCGGATTTATTTTTAGTGTTTGTTTTAATTTTATAATGCATTTCAAATGGCATTTAAAAAATATTTTTCTATTTCTACTTTTTTGTAAGCGTTAATTCTACCTGATTAGAAGTATATTTTTATACATTTCTAGGTTTCTATGGCCGACTGAATAAGTACGGCTTTTACACTTTCAAATAAAGTCAGTCAGTTAAGTGCCATACGTGAAACACACTTAGGCGATCATGTATCGAAAGAAACATGACTGACTGGACAGAAGATTATCCTGCAGTAGGTTGTCATTGCTTTCTGCAGTAGACTGGTTGCAAGCCAAGGCTATAGAACCCAATATGTCCTGTTATTTAGCCCATAACTGGAGGGAAGAGACGGATTAATACCTTTCCCAAGGGTGTTTGCGCGTAAGTGAATGCAATGAATTCCACTAGAATTCGAACTCGGCTCCACGATTTCTCGTTCCGAGCCGATATCCACTGCACCACAGATAGACAGGGCGCTGGAAAAAGGCAGATGTGGTTATGAGCTTCTTATAATTGTAACGTAGCGCTATGTTGAGTGAGTGTGTGTCCTTTTTTTTTTTTTTTTTTTTAGATCAGTTTAGGGGGTTTGTCCTTCCATGAAAATATAATTTCAGAAAAATATTTTTATATTAAGTGTTGATTGTATTCTTGTTGTTCTGCTTCTGATGTCTCCGATAGATAGATAGATAGATAGATAGATAGATAGATAGATAGATAGATAGATATGAATAGACATAGAGATATGAATAGAGATAGATAGATAGATAGATAGATAGATAGATAGATAGATATGAATAGACATAGAGATATGAATAGAGATAGATAGATAGATAGATAGATAGATAGATAGATATGAATAGACATAGAGATATGAATAGAGATAGATAGATAGATAGATAGATAGATAGATAGATATGAATAGACATAGAGATATGAATAGAGATAGATAGATAGATAGATAGATAGATAGATAGATAGATAGATAGATAGATATGAATAGACATAGAGATATGAATAGAGATAGATAGATAGATAGATAGATAGATAGATATGAATATAGATAGATAGATAGATAGATAGATAGATAGATAGATAGATAGATAGATAGATATGAATAGACATAGAGATATGAATAGAGATAGATAGATAGATAGATAGATAGATAGATAGATAGATAGATAGATATGAATAGACATGAATAGACATAGAGATATGAATAGAGATAGAGATAGATAGATAGATAGATAGATAGATAGATAGATATGAATAGACATAGAGATATGAATAGAGATAGATAGATAGCTAGATAGATAGATAGATAGATAGATATGAATAGACATAGAGATATGAATAGATAGATAGATAGATAGATAGATAGATAGATAGATAGATAGATATGAATAGACATAGAGATATGAATAGAGATAGATAGATAGATAGATAGATAGATAGATAGATATGAATAGACATAGAGATATTAATAGAGATAGATAGATAGATAGATAGATAGATAGATAGATAGATATGAATAGACATAGAGATATGAATATAGATAGATAGATAGATAGATAGATAGATAGATAGATATGAATAGACATAGAGATATGAAGATAGATAGATAGATAGATAGATAGATAGATAGATAGATAGATAGATAGATAGATAACCCTATTTTCAGATGGCTGATATCAATTTGAATTTTGTTGAGAGAAGTAAGCGAATTTATCAAAGTTAGTTACCTAATTCTAGTAAAAATATATGTCAGTGGGTTTTGATGGTATGTTAGCCTAGGTCAAAATACGGCCTTGAGAATTTCCTGTGTACTGCTTACCCCAACAGTTGATAAGAGCAGGCAGACAATAACAAGGAATGGGTTTTCCTCCTCTTCCCCTGAAAGTTGAAACGTTAAAGTAATTGTTTTCATTTCGAGCTGGTAAGAGTTATACAGTGAGAAAAATAGAATCCCATAACTAACTTCACCCTCATTCCCCGGTTCTGGTGCTTGTTTAATAAAACCAGGGTGCAAGACGAAATTAGTTCGGCCCCGTGTTTGGGATGAGGAGGCGGAAAGAGATTTAAATGGCAGTTTGAATAATACGGTCGGACTAAAACGGGCGTGCTGCTAAGAGACAATTGACTAAACCTCGACTCAGAAAACATTGTTATTAAAGTGATTTTACAATACCAGTGAACTGAGTGTCACCAGCTTTGACTTGCTTGTAAATCTTGTATTTATTCAAGATATATAAATATATATAAATCTACACTGTGTTGTTGCAGTCTTAAATCTAGTTTTCATTATATACCAATCCGTCGCATGTCTGGATCATTCTCGTCAAGTGATAATAAGCAATCCTGCTTTGGCTAATCCGAGATCAACAACACAGCGTGGGCGGAATCGACCAAAGCTCAGACTAGACTTACCCAGGGGTAGTGTGATAGATAGATAGATAGATAGATAGATAGATAGATAGATAGATAGAAATGAACAGTTTTTTAATCGAATTTGCCACAAGAAAGATAGTAAAGCCACTAAAGACACAAGTGTTTAATAGTGGTGAAAGAATTAGAAAACAGAAACATTACTAAGGAATGAGGGCAATCGAAGAGCTAAAACAAAGTAGATATGGATTGACATTACATCTAAATTTTTTACCATCAAATTTAACTGGAAAACATGGAGCCAGAAGAGAGTTCCACGAAAGATAAAAGAAATTGTTAGCATAGGACTTGCTGTTAAAACGAACCAATTCAACTATAAATTGATGAGAGCTTATTGCTAGTCTAGTACTGCGCTTCAATTCCTACCATACGTACCATAGCGAAAAGCTCGTCCGGACAATTACCATGAAAGTAGTTATAGAAAAGTCATAAGGAAGTAACTTTACGGTGTTGAGAATGTAACTGAAGCGGAGATGCCAGGTCGGCACAAATGATATTGATGTTTCGTGTCTGGATTTTATCAAGAATCTCTAAATATATAGTAATAAAACACCGGACCATATGTGGTAACAATATTCGAAGTATGGACGAATTGTATATTTATAGATATGTAAGATAAATTTTGAAGGGAAACATTTTCTGACACGACACATTGAACCAACTTTCTTAGCATCAGAACTAACAATGGATTATTGTAGATATACTTGGGTTGGGATGAGAGAAAATCCGCGCGTGAGAAAAGGGTTTTGGAATATGAGGAAGGATTAATAAATTCATCTGACCACGATTCTTTCATTCCGTCTTTTTTTCTTTTTTTTCTGGTTACTTTTAAAATATATTTTTTTCTTTTTATTTCTTTTGTTTATCATTGTCTTTCTCCTTTCTTTTTTCGTTTCTTATTTTATTTTTACGGTTAAATCTCGCCAATCCAACTGTGAATTAATGAGACCTTGTTGCCAGTTTAGTATTGCGATTAAATTCATGCCATATGTACCATAGCGAAGAACTCATCCGAGCCATTACTATGAAAATATTTATATAAAAAAAAAGTACTGAGAAGCAACTTTGCAGCAGTGGGAAGTGACAAGTCGAGACGCCAGGACAAGATGTTGTATCGCCGAGGTGAATACGATATACAAAGAAAGTTTGCTGCGGTATTATTCAGCACAATATCTGGTGCTAAACAAGCATACAGAGAACAGTACAATAGTTACAATAACAGAAAAGACAGAACTTATAACACAGAGAGGATGGGTTTAGATCGCAATAGTCGCCAAAGCAATCAGTTCGAATATTACTCGAATGACACTCGAGTATTACGATTCGAATGCTACTATTCTTTACTTAAATAGATCATTTCAGCGCATGGCCTACTCCATCATTGAGGTTGCTGCAGGGGTGTCAGCCACTCTACAACACAAGACCAATAATATTGCTGATCCTTCTTTGTATGTTAGCAAAATTTTTTAAATATAGCGCAGGAGCACCGGGCCAAATGTGGCAACCATATTTTAAATTTGAACGAATGGTAGACATAGAAATATAAGATAGATTCTGGAGAGAAGAATTGTCCAGCACGACACAGCAAACCAACTTTATTAACAGCTGACCTACTAATCGATTCAATATAGCCTTTCCACTTCATGCCAGTCGAGATTGATTGTTAGCCGGGGAAGGCGCATCTAGTCACTCTCCTGGGGTGACTAGATGCGCTTAGCAGCACGTCCTCAGACCAGCAGAATATCTTACTGCTACCAAAGAGCCGACTGGGACTCGTTCCGCGACTTCCTGAGTGACGTCCCTTAGAATAAAGTATTTAGCCTTCCTGTTGAAGACTGAGCGGCTGAGGTTTCCTCTTGGGTTAAGGCTGGCATCGATGCTTTCATCCCTGCCAGAAATTTGAGACTTAAATCCCACTCATCCCCCCTGGTTCTCCCCTGCCTGCTCAGCTGCTATTGCCCATCGAAATCACTTCTTTCGGCTTTACCGGAGTCACGCGTCAGATCATAACAGGCACCTTTTTGCCTCGGCCTGCAATTAATGCAAGAAGGTACTTAATGGAGCTAAGCTGATGTTTGCAGTCAGAATGAAGCAGCGCACAGCATCCCCTAAGTTCGGCTCCAAAGACTACTGGAGGCTCTGAAAAAAGCGTGCTGAACAACAGTAAGCCCCCAATCCTCCCCTCTAATCAACGAATTTGAGGTCCTCACCTCTTCAACAGATTCTCCACAAACTCGACACTGGACTCGTCTGGAGTATCTGTACCTGACTTCCCTCTACGAACCCAGGCCCAACTGACTGACATACTAATTACTCCCTCGGTGGTCTCCAAAATAATTTCTAAGCTTGACCCTCATAAGGCGAGCGGTGGCGACGGAATACCCATCATTGTCCTAAAGAAATGTGCTCCTTATCTCTCCTCTGTTCTCTCTAAACTCTATAACTTCTGCCTTTCTGCTTCCTGCTTTCCTGATGGAAATATTGGAGAACCCTCTGACTCAGCTAATTATCGCCCTATCAGCCTCCTACCGATCTTTGACAAAGTTCGAAGCCATCATCAACGCCGAGGTGGTACAACATCTCACAGCCTATAGACTCTTATCTGACAAACAATATGGCTTCCGCTTAAAAACGGCGAAGCCCGAACTGTGGCCCTTGACATCTCTAAAGCGTTTGACAGAGTGTGGCATGCTGGCCTTCTATGCAAGCTGCAGGGCTATGGTATAACTGGACAATTGTTTGACTTAATCCAGTCCTAGTTTCAAACCGTACAATGAGGGTGGTATTGAACAGACAAGCCTCCCAATACTATCACATGAATGCGGGTATCCCTCAAGACTCTATTCTAGGTCCTACGCTTTTCCTTATCTATATTAACGATCTCCCAGATGTAATAAGATCCCAAGTGGCCATATATGCTGACGACACTACGGTTTACTCTCGTCTCGATCAAAGTATACCGAAGCTGAAAAAGCAAACCTCGCTGCCGAGCTTGAAAAGGACCGCCAATCCGTGGTGGACTGGAGTAAGAAATGGCTAAAGTTGCTTTCTCGCCGACGCAATGTGGCTTCCCTGTGTCTCTTCTACAAATACTTTCACGGCTTCTGTTCCGATGAACTTAGCTCACTGGTACCCCAGATATACGAATTTCCTCGAGCCACACGATTAGCAACTAGGTCCCACCCCTTTTACTGTGAAACCAATAAATTGTAAACGCAAATTCTATTCCATCAGCTTCTTTTCTCGCACTTCCCGCCTGTGGAATTCTCTTACACATACTTGCTTTCCTGACAATTACAATCTCCAAGAATTTAAATGTAAAGTCAATAGTCTTCTCCTGTCTCACTAACTTATATCCTCTCTCTCATGCTTTTCTATATCCACCCCACTCTTATATGTACTCTCTTCCCTCTCCTACTCTCTTCCTGACACTCCCTGCAACCTCTTACTCCTCATAACATTCCTCCACGTCTACCCCACTCTCATCAGTAATCTCTTCTCTCTCCTACTCTCTTCCTGACACCCCATGCAAACTCTCACTCCTCATAACATTCCTCCTATGTAACCCCCTGCACAACAGTGGCAGTAAAATGCATTGCTTGGGGAGACACGATTATAAAAAAAATTAGTAAACTGACATAGATATGAATAGACATTAAGAAACTGACAACTGATTTAAACGAACACACTAATCTTATTCTTTTGATAGCTATATTTGCCTTTATATTTTTATGATGGGTCAAATAAATGTTTCATACACTTGTTTATGTGTTTTTTATTTCTTTAAATTCATGAATGTCAGCAATGTCTTTTCATACAACTATCAAACAAAATACCTACTTACTGGATATTTGTAAATTGTTATTCAACCCACTAAAATTTGCTTAAACTACTGTAAAGTGTTTAGCAAACAACATTTTCAGCTTCAATGAATGTACAATTTTTTTTCGTACCTTTATATCAACAAATATTTCCGCCTTGCCGAATGTGACAAAATTTTCCTACATGCAAATAAATAAATAGCTTACAAATTAACTATAAATGCTTTCCAGTTAACCGTATACATAATGTTTTTTTTTTTATCATTATGTATACAAAACTTTATGGAGTCTAATGGTTCTTCTTCAAGCCACTGGGACGATCACTTGATTCTTTGTTAACTTACTCCACCCACTTGTTAAAAGGATACAGTTCTTTCTTTTATGTAAATGAAACAACATTGAAAAATCGAAAATATATATCAGACGTGTATATTTGATGACATTCATCCTTCTGTATTTTTTATTGTTCGTTTTGATATCATTCTGATAATACATACTGTTATTGTGTCAGAAAAAAGCAGGCATCTGATTGGGAGATTGGAGCATGGAACTTTCTCTTAATTGCTGTTGTCCGAAGGTCTATTCTGACCCGGGGTGGTATCACCTCTTATGGTCCCAGCTATAGGGAAGTAGTGAACTTCTAAACAAAAATCAAAACACTTTTTAATAAAATGCATTGCTGCTATTTTTACTATGAAAAATTTATTTTTAAACTTTCATAGTTTTTTTTTTTTTCATAGGTTCACTATAAATTTTTGTAGCAAATTTACCAGCAACATATTTTATAAAAAACAAAAATGACCAATAATACATTTTTGTATTTTTTTATATTTCTGCGATTAAGTATTGCACTTATTTATTTACATTGTTCGGAATGTTGTCCTCATCTTTATTGTCATATTCACGACGTTTCCACCGTTGTACACGCCAACATTTTGTCAGGATCTGTCTATATTTCTGCGATGAGGTATTGTAATTATTTACACTGTTTAGATTGTTCGGGCTGTTTTCATCTTTTATTGTCGTTTCGGCCGTTTTATGCTCCGACCTTCTTCAGGTGACTGGAATTTCGAACTCAACCCTTTTTTCGTTCACCGGGGTAGATTTTCTAGTTTCACGACTCATGCTTTTTCCAAATGTCTCAGTTATCTCCCTTTAACTTAGCTCTTTAAGTTTTTATTCCCCTCTTCTGTAGCCAGGTATCGAACTCAAAACTCTTCAGGTCAAGTCATTGGATCCAGCCAACACTTTTATCTACTGGGACATGTGTCCTTTATAATAAAAAAAAATTAAACCAACAATAGATTTTTGTAGTGAAATTACCAGTGTTAAATTTTTTTTTAAATCATGACCAACAGTACATTTCATAGCACTATGAAAATACATTTGATAGTAAATTTGAAGATATGACATACATTGTTAAAAAAAATTAAACATAATTTGCTATGATTAATCTCATTTCTTGTAGCGAGAAACAAGTTTCAACTCCTCGTTTGATACTGTAAGATTAGTTTGTAAAAAATGCAGCTACGTAATTAAAGTTTAATCATAAAATAATTCCCTTGAATTAATTATAAAGTCTGAATTTTCATATTTAGATTTCAGTATTAAATAACCCATAGTGGTTGATATGCCACTAAACAAAAACAACCAAACAATAAAAAAAAATGTGGTTGTTGTTGAATTTGTGCAGCGAATTGCACATGAAAATACTACATTTTCATACATATAGTAACTGCTTAATCACTTCTAGACACTGTCAAATTGACATCAGCTGAATCGAATGGTATGTGATTTCAAGTCTTTCTTCGAACATTCGATCTTCTTGAGATGGTATTGTTATAAAGATTCTTCTTGTTCCCTCAAAATTCAATCATTTATAAAATTTTCTGTTAACTGGTCGCGTGTTTACGAACCTGAAGAAAAACGAGAGTCTGGAAGTGAGGAAACCCGACATCAAAAAAATATTATCAATAATAATACAAGAAATCTTTTTACGCATAACAGCCATCATCCAAAGCCTGATGCAGACCGTCTATATGTACTATGGAAAGAAAGTTGAAGAGGTCTTATTCAGCTAGAATTGTCATAAAAGACAACAACTATTGGCTTACAAATATACATGGAAACAACAAAGGACTGGATGATACAACTAGTCAAACAACATGAAAACAGAAAGAAAAATATTCAATCACGAAACAAGGTTGTAAATACGAACAAGATTTCTATTTAGTAGATTCCAAAACAGAATCTATGGACCAACTGTTGCAGCAAAATCATGAAAATGTAAGCCAAGGATGAAGCTCTTGAACAGGTGAAACAACGCTAACAAGACAAACCTTTGCATAGCAAATATCCAGAATGTGCTTATAAAGCCGGTATTAATAATGTTAACAACTCATTGACGTTTACGAACATCTGGATTAAAGAGTGAAATGGAATGCTTTATATTGGCAACGCAAGACCAGAGTTTTTTTTCCCCCTAGGAACTATCAGGCAAATATTATACATAATAGTGTGGATCCAAAGTGCAGATTCTGTGACAAATATCAGGAAACCATAGAGTCTGTGGCAAAGATCATCCAATCTCAGCATGTTCTGTACTTACGCCAAATGAATATCGTCACAATATTATACATAATAGTGTGGATCCAAAATTCAGGTTCTGTTACAAATATCAGGAAACCATAGAGTCTGTGGCATAGATCATCTAATCACAAGATGTTCTATACTTACACCAAATGAATAACGTCACAATACAGTGAAACAATATTTACAATGGACAATGTGCAAACACTTTGGAAAAAATGCTAACAAACACTACTGTGAACATCACCCAGCACTGGTTACAGAAATAGAAGGCATCACAATTCTATGGGATTACAACATCTTTATAGACAGGAAGATAGAAGTGTGTTTCTTAAGTTCAGCTGGAGCCCCCTTCTTTGTTCATGTTGGTGCACCCACCGACATCCTTCGTGGCCCGATTCTGCACTTGGTAGGTTTGAGGTTACTTCTCATGTATGGATTCTTAGGTCTCTTGACCTTCTAAAGTGACGCCGAGTACAAAACTTAGTTTGTTATTAAGTATGATAAACAAAGTAGATAATGGAATCACTTCAGATCAGCTATTCGTATTTTAAGGCTCCCGATGGAAATTATATTCCATTCAAACCTTTGGTATTTACTGGCATGAATCACATACTATACATAAATATCACACTAAAAGAAAGTGTGTTGAACTCTTACATTAATAGGTCACCGTGCAAGACGGAAATTATTCCAAAACGAGTGGTCCCGTGCCGTCAGAAATTACTTATATCAAAATACTTATATTGATATGCAGTCCAAAATGACAGCAACATATATATTGATGTACCTACTATTGAGTATCTTACATTAAGACATAAGGGAAAAAAATCAAAATAATTATATATATATATATATATATATATATATATATATATATATATATATATATTCACGAATAAATGTAAAACGGTCTTTATTATAATAAAGAGTGTGGGTCGCGGTGTGTTCGCTGAACATGAGTAGGGTCCGTTGGTTCGCCTAAATATGTGGTTGTCTAGTGACCGCTACGTTTTATTGCTTTGGCGCCATTTGGTATATGGAGCATTCTAGAGACGTACACCGAATGGTATGGCCAAGATTTTCGTCCAGCATAAGTTCAATCGATCATGTATGTAATTACAAATAGCAGGGAGCTACTGACAGCTCTGGCTCAACATTTTTCTCGTAGTTTTCCGATGGAACATCGAGTTGGTGCACTTCAGGCGCTTAAAGGAGGTCCTACAACAAAATATGAATGTTAGATGTATACGCGCACATGATTCCAGTCAGTAAATTTTAATTTATTAGTTTTCCTGTTAATGTCTTTTGCTGCGATATGTGATCTTTTAAACAGTGCAGCCATAGCGATTCTACGAAGAGGGGACAGAAGGAGCCAAGGCACCCCAGAAACTTTGGCTGGCCTCTCGGTTGGCCCACACCACTTTTATGAGCTTCAGAAATTTATGAAACTGATCAGTCTCTGATTTTGATAAGATTTGATTTTCAGCACTTTTCCCTCTGCGTTTTCTTTTTCATTTAGCTTTATAAGGACACATATAGAGTTTAATTTGAAAGGAAAACAAACAAAATGAAACAAAACGTTTTGTAGGAAAAAATCAGAAGAGACAAAGCACACTGTTCTGCTAGTATTAACGTTAGTATTAACCATTTGATTTTGTTTTGAAATTGACCTCTCTTGTGTTTCAACAGCTTGAGAGTAGAAAAGAGGCAAATTATAATTAAATTAGAACTCCACTACTATGAATGAAAAAAATATTTTGTTTAATTTAGTGAAGTAACATGCTTATACTCAAACTCATTCCTAAGATGTGTATACGATAGTGGTGTAGTAAGTGGTGTAATAAGAAAATAAAAGATAACAATTTGCAGTGCATTTAAATTTTTGAAGACCGAAGAATGACTGCTAAGCAAGTGTATCACAAGCGAGAAGAAGCTGTTAGCATAGAACTTACAGTTACAATTCGTCGTTCCATTCCGAACTGCCGATCTTGTACCCCGCTTAAATTAGTAAAATCTAGAAACTAAACAAAAAAGCCCATCAAAACAATTACCATGACAATATTTATAGAAAATAAGCAGCTAAATCGAATTCGTAAGTATTACGAGAAATTCCTGAAAACCCTGTTATCACCGTCTTTCTTGTTTTTGCTTGTCTTTTGTTTATTTTTTAATCAAAGTGTTAGTTTAATATATTTGGTTAATTTTTAATCTAAATTTCAGTTCATATAATCATGCTTTTTTAAAATTTTCTTTACAGGCGGCGGTGGTCACTGTTTCTAGAATGAAATGCTACATACATTGCCACAACCCCGTCATTTTACCAGGAGTTTGCTGTCCGTCATGTGCAGGTAATACTTTACACTTTCGTGCCTGTTTATCTGTAAAAATTTATTATAACATCACTTAAAATCATGTTTTTTAATTAACCCTATTCCAACAGAAAAGTAAGCGATCAGTATTTTCTATAGCTTTATTTAAATATCTGTAAACTGTAAATCGTCATGATTCTTCTTGAGAAAGTTAATTGAACAGTTTTCTGTTGCCTTCACCACGATTGTGATTTCAGAATTGTTCTTCTCTTGGACTGGCTGTACGAACAATGCTGGATATCTTAAACTATCTGACCCATTTATCCATTTTGGGATGTGCGTTGTGGTGCAGTGAATATCAGCTCGGTACGAGAAATATGGAAGCCGAGTTCGAATTCCAGTTAAATTCCTTGCATTTACTTACGCACAAATCCCCTTGTGAAAGGTATTAATCCGTCTCTTCCCTCAAGTTATGGGTTAAATAATAGGACAGTCTGGGTTCTATAGCCTTGGCTGGCAATCAGTCTACCGCAGAAAGCAATGGCAACCTTCTGCTGGATAATCTTCTCTCTAGTCAGTCATGTCTCTTACAAGACATGTTCGCCCAAAGTGTGTATCATGTATGGCACTTAACTGACTGACTGTTGTGGTGCCGTGAATATCAGCTCAGAACGAGAAATCGGGGAGCCGAGTTCGAATTTCAGTTGAATTCCTTGCATTCATTTACGCCATGACCCTTAAGTACGGTATTAATCCGTCTCAGTTATGGGTTAAATAACAGGACAGATTGGGTTCTATAGCCTTGGCTGGCAACCAGTCTACCGCAGAAAGCAATGGCAACCTACTGCGAGGTAATATTCTGCCCAGTCAGTCATGTCTCTTCCGAGGCATGATCGCCCAAAATGTGTATCACGTATGGCACTTAACTGACTGTGGTGCAGTGCATATTGGCTCGGAACGAGAAATCGGAGAGCCAAATTCGAATCCCAGTTGATTTAGCTTACGAACAAATACCCTTGGGAAAGGTAATAATCCGTAATTTCTTCTTCCAGCTATGAGTTAAATAGCAGAACAGATTGGGTTGTATAGCTTTGGTTGACAACCAATTTATCGCAGAAAGTAATGGCAACCTACTGCGGGAAAATCTTCTGCCCTGTCAGTTACGTCTTGAAAGAGACATGATCACCCAAGCATAAATCACGTATGACACTTAACCGACGGACCCATTTACACTATTTAAATCGTTCGAACTGTTGTCTTTGTCTTTATTGCTATATTCACAAGGACACATGGCTCAGTGGATAAAAGCATTGATTTGAGTGATCCAAGAAGAGACTTGACCCAAAGAGTTGTGAGTTCAATAACTGTCCACAGCAGAGAAAGTAAAAACATGCAGAGTTGAGTTACTAAAGGGAATTAACTGATACTGAGATATCCAAAAAGGCATGGCAAATATAATTAGAACAATCTACCACCGTGGACAAAATAAAAGGTTCAGTTCGAAATTTCAACGTATATCTCCTGAATAAGGTCGGAACGTAAAACGGCCAAAACGTCGTGAATATGACAGTAAAGATGAAGACAACGATGACAATAGAATAAATTAAGTGACTTCACTTATTTTAGATAACTTTTAAATTGAATTTTTAAAGAAAAAAAAGTTTTCTTGAAACTGTTATTTTAGTTTTAATTGAAAGCTAAAAGATTAAATTTACTATTTCCAGTAAGCAAAATACAATGGTGTATTTCAAATAGAAATTATATTGATTGGAATCTAACATTTTGAGGGTTTTTTTTTTAATTTTTCGACCATTTTTGAGCGATCGACACATTTGTAAACAAAAGTTAATTCTCGCTTTTAAAAATCTTGTAAAATTAAAATATACATTTGTAATACATTATTGTTCGGAAATTAACAAATTTAAAGTTAAATTAATCTGATTTACACAACTATTACTTATTTATAGCGTGGAATTTAAACTAAAACTACTTCTTAAATACAATGTGTTGCGCTTTCCAACATTTTCCCCGTATATTGATATGTGATAACAGCCACACAGATGCGAGATAAGATAAATGTATGTCAATCACAAGTGACATAATTGTACAATTTTTCCTTTAAGGGGAAGAAACCGTGAAGCACATGAAAGTTTAATGTATACACAGAAAAAGTTTCAGATACACAAAAAAACAATTATTATATTAAAAATACGAATGCACAACGATTTGTATCAAACTTTTCAAATTTCGATTAGTAAATATAGTCTTCAATTAATAAACTAATAACCTAACACCAACAAATCTTTGAAGTATTTTAAAATTATTTTGAAACATTTCAAATTATTATAATTTAAAAAAATGAAAACAATTCTTTTAAAATTTCATTATTAAATGAAATCTTTTTTCTTCAGACTATAATGTTCTTAATCTTTATTATTTATTAAAGCAATAAAAAGCTTATCAAATAAAATAATGTCATAGTTTTATTGTATTTTTTATTTTGCTATTACGAGCAGATTTTCGGAAATATAGGCAAAATGTTTGAAAAAAGTAATAGATGATTTAGATTTATCATTGAGTCCTGCGTTTAACTAATAAAACCAATTTTCCCATCAAAAGGAATTTTTTAAATTTTCATGAATTTACGCAGAGGCGGTGGGGGTGGTAACAAATGCAAAAAATATTTTTACTAAGATTTTTTTTTAAATAACTTCAAAAATAATTTCATTCATTTGTGAATAAGTCCTGAAAGTTTCATTAAAACCTGACAATTATTTGATTTTTGTAAGAATTTCCAATACAATGTGTTTTCATCCGAGTTATGTAGTATTACATTATCCATTGTAAACTCTCTTAACGATTTGATTACTCGCAAACGAAAATCAAGATTTTTTACGATAATTTCGAAAGGATTAATTTTTTACGATAATTTCAGAGAAGGTTAATTTTTTACGATAATTTCGAAAGGATTAATTTTTTACGATAATTTCGAAAGTTAATTTTTTACGATAATTTCGAAAGGATTAATTTTTTACGATAATTTCGAAAGGATTAATTTTTTACGATAATTTCGAGGGATTAATTTTTTACAAATAATTTCAGGATTAATTTTTTACGATAATTTCGAACAGTTAATTTTTACGATAATTTCGAAAGTTAATTTTTTACGATAATTCGAAAGGATTAATTTTTTACGATAATTTCGAACGGATTAATTTTCGATAATTTCGAAAGGATTAATTTTTTACGATAATTTCGAAAGGATTAATTTTTTACGATAATTTCGAAAGGATTAATTTTTTACGATAATTTCAGACGGATTAATTTTTTACGATAATTTCGAAAGGATTAATTTTTTACGATAATTTCGAAAGGATTAATTTTTTACGATAATTTCGAAAGGATTAGTTTTTTACGATAATTTCGAAAGAGTTAATTTTTTACGATAATTTCGAAAGGATTAATTTTTTACGATAATTTCGAAAGGATTAATTTTTTACGATAATTTCGAACGGATTAATTTTTTACGATAATTTCGAAAAGTTAATTTTTTACGATAATTTCAGTTATTTTTTACGATAATTTCGAACGGATTAATTTTTTACGATAATTTTGAAAAAGTTAATTTTTTGATAATTTCGAAAAGGATTAATTTTTTACGATAATTTCGAAAGGATTAATTTTTTACGATAATTTCGAACGGATTAATTTTTTACGATAATTTCGAAAGGATTAATTTTTGATATTTCGAACGGATTAATTTTTTACGATAATTTCGAAAGGATTAATTTTTTACGAACAATTTCGAGGATAAATTTTTTACGATAATTTCGAACGGATTAATTTTTGATAATTTCGAACGGTTCATTTTTTACGATAATTTCGAAAGTTAATTTTTTTTTACGATAATTTCGAAAGGATTAATTTTCTACGATAATTTTGAAAAAATTAATTTTTTACGATAATTTCGAACGGATTAATTTTTTACGATAATTTCGAAAAAATTAATTTTTTACGATAATTTCGAACGGATTAAATTTTTACGATAATTTCGAACGGATTAATTTTTTGCCACGATAATTTCGAAAAATTTAATTTTTTACGATAATTTCGAAAGGATTAATTTTTGAAATATTTGAAAGTTAATTTTTTACGATAATTTCGAAAAATTAATTTTTTACGATAATTTCGAACGGATTAATTTCTGATAATTTCGAACGGATTAATTTTTTACGATAATTTCAAGAAAATTAATTTTTTACGATAATTTCCGAACGGATTAATTTTTTACGATAATTTCGAACGGATTAATTTTTTACGATAATTTCGAAAGAAATTAATTTTTTTACGATAATTTCGAAAGGATTAATTTTTACGATAATTTCAGAAAGGTTAATTTTTTACGATAATTTCGAGGATTAATTTTGAGTAATTTCGAAAGGATTAATTTTTTACGATAATTTCGAGAAAGTTAATTTTTTACGATAATTTCGAACGGATTAATTTTTTACGATAATTTCGAACGGATTAATTTTTTACGATAATTTCGAACGGATTCATTTTTTGATAATTTTCGAACGGTTAATTTTTACGATAATTTCGAACGGATTAATTTTTTACGATAATTTCGAAAGATTAATTTTTTACGATAATTTCGAACGGATTAATTTTTTACGATAATTTCGAAAGGATTAATTTTTTACGATAATTTCGAAAGGATTAATTTTTTACGATAATTTCGAAAAAGTTAATTTTACGATAATTTCGAAAGGATTAATTTTTTACGATAATTTCAGAGAGTTAATTTTTTACGATAATTTCGAACGGATTAATTTTTTACGATAATTTCAGAAAGGATTAATTTTTTTACGATAATTTTTCGAACGGATTAATTTTTTACGATAATTTCGAACGGATTAATTTTTTACGATAATTTCGAAAAAAGTTAATTTTTACGAAATGTTCGAAAAGTTAATTTTTTACGATAATTTCGAACGGATTAATTTTTTTCGTGTTCGAAAGGATTAATTTTTTACGATAATTTCGAACGGATTAATTTTTTACGATAATTTCGAACGGATTAATTTTTTACGATAATTTCGAAAGGATTAATTTTTTTTTTTAATAATTTAAAAAATACTTTGCCCTTTCCTCTTAATAATAACATAAACATTTTAATGAAAAATCTCATTGGAAACAAAGAAAAGAATGCTGGATTGCTGTATCTGTTCTTCTGTATGGAAGTGAATGTTGGACGACCTCATCAAGGATGAAGGAAAAGCTTGAGGCAGCTGAAATGTGGTTTTACAGAAGGATGCTGAGGATACCATGGACGGAGCACGTGAGTAACGATGAGGTGTTGCAGAGGATGCAAACGAGGAGAAAAATCATACTTAACATCAGGAAGAGACATATGAGGTTCCTGAGACACTTAATGAGGAAGGAAGGCCTGGAGAATTTAGGACGGATAGAAGGAAAGAGAGACAGAGGAAACCAGCGTGAGACCTACTTGATAGGTCTGAGCAAATAGATGGCGGAGCGGAGTTTGGAAGAGATACCAAAAGAAAAAATACTGAGAGTGACAAGAGACAGAGATAGAGCCAAGTGGAAGTCCATGATCACCTACGTCCTGAAGGGACACGGCACATGAAAAATATGAAGAAGAATGGTAGTCCGAGAAAAAGTATTTTCTAAGTTAGGCTTACTTGATATGCTTGCTAAAGCTTCTTGCAGTCAGCGTTGAAAGTCTTGCGCTAAAAAAATGTTGAAGCTCTGAATCTCATGAAGCCCAAATGGAAAAGAAGAAGATTTTTTCAAACTTCGTCATCACCAGCTCTGATTGGTTGAACAGCACCACATGAGTACATGCCGCGAACCACGCTCGCCTAAGAAATGTCACCTGCTGCTTCGTCACCAAGGACAATTCAAGCAGCCTCGCCAAGTCTAGTCAGCTCACACACGTGGTGGGTCTATTCTTAGAAGGCACGACTGTAATCTTTACTCAATTATCCAAAAATTTAAAAAAAAGAACGAGTAAATTCAATTAAATGTTAATGAAATTGCATGCCATATCTAATGATGGAATTTGGGATAACGATATATATTTTTATATATCAAGAACAGTTTTAGTGGAAAGAAGTATGACAAAGTCAAAAATAGTTTTCGTGTGACAGGTTTCGTTCTTTATGACTTCATCAGACTAACAATCTAATGAATCTAAATTAAATTGGCCAAATTATATGCCCAAACCACTGACACACACACACACACACACACACACACACACACACACATATACACACACACATATATATATAAATAATTGGAGTAGATAGACTAAACTATCGCCCGGTTCACACTCCACTCATTTCTATTGAACAGGTGAAGAGGCTCATCCCTTGTTTCCTGTTTAGGTTGTGGTTTCCGGTTTTTCTCTTTTGCAATCTTTTAACTCTTTTTTTAATTTTTTTTATTTTTTTTCAATTGGAGTTGATAGTCTAAACTATCGCCCGGTTCAGACTCCATCCACGTCTAACGAACAGGTGAAGAGGCTCATCCCTTGTTTCCTGTTTAGGTTGTGGTTTCCGGTTTTTATCTTTTCCAGTTTTTCACTCTTACATAGCCCCCTGCGCATCAGTGGCGTTTTCGCCTTGCTTGGTTTGATATGATTAAAATATATATATATATATATATATATATATATATATATATATATTAATCATTTCACCCCAAGCAAGACAGAAATGCCACTGGTGCGCAGGGGATTACAAAAGAGTTGAGTGAGGAGAAAGAGAAACAAGTTAGAAGGAGTGTCAGCGAATGGGTAAGAGAAGAATGAGAACACTGGTGTGAATAGGGCTGCATGAGAGTAGAGTGAAAAGGAGAAGAACATGATACAAGGAGTATCGGGAAAAGATGTGAGTCAAGAAGATAAGAGATGGCAATTGATTTTGCATTTAAATTCTTGGAGTTTGTAACTGTCAGGGAAGCAAGTATACAGAAGGGAATTCCACAGGTGGGAAGTGCGAGCAAAGTAGTTGTAAGAGTAGAAGTTGCGGTTATATTTGATCGGTTCCACTGTAAAATGGTGGGACCTAGTTACTAGAGAGCTAAGCTCATTGGAGCAGAAGCCTTGAAATTATTTGTAGAAGAGACAGAAAGAAGCCACATTACGTCGGTGAAAAAATGACTGGAGTTGAGCTACCAGGTCGTGATCAGTTACATTGCAGATTCTCCATTGGATTTTGTCAAGAACCCCGAGATTAATAGCAGGGGCACCCGACCAGATATGACAGTAGTATTTAATTCACGGGCGGATGGTAGATTTGTATATGTACAAGATGGACTCAGACGAGAAAACTTCCTGGTTCTACATAGGGAACCAACCTTCCTAGAAGCAGATTCAGCTATGGATTCGATATAGTCATTCCACTTGAGGTCGACTAATAGAGTTAAACCGAGGAGGCGCAGTGTTTTGTTTTCAGGGAGACTAGCCTGATCCATGCTGATGAGAGGGTAGGAGCGATTCTCTATGGCGGTTAAAGAATAGAAGTTTCGTTTTGGAAGCATTAAAATTAACGAGCCATTTCTTACCCCAGTACACCACAGATTGGAGGTCCTTTTCAAGGTCAGCAGCGAGGTTTGTTTTGTCAGCCTCGGCAGATTTCTTATCGAGGCGGGAGTAAATGGTGGTGTCGTCAGCGTAGATGCTTACTTGGCATCTGATTACATCACGGAGATTGCGTAGGACTTAGAATAGAGCCTTGAGGGACACTCGCGTTAGTATGATAGTACTACCTTCATTGTGCGATTTGAAAGGAACGACTGGATTAAGGCAAACAAGCGTCCAGTTATACCATAGTCCTGTAGCTTGCGTAGAAGGCCAGCATGCCAGACTCTGTCAAATGCCTTGAAGACATCTAGTGAAACCGTTCTTATCAAGAGCTTGGTATATATACTCTGTGATGGTCGTTAGCATATCAGTAGTAAATCTGGTGAAGATTTTATATATATATATATATATATATATACCCCAATCAAGACGGAACCACTACTAGTGCGTAGGGGATACAGCGAGAGAAAATACTGGGTACATCTGGTGTCGAAGAAATGATAAAAGATTGATAGGATTCAAGAAGATAGAAGATGCCAATTGACGTTGCATTTAAATTTTTAGAGCTTGTAGATATCAGGGAAGCAAGTTAATGGAAGGGAGTTTCACAGGCGGAACAAGTAAGAAAAGAAACTGTTAGAGTAGAAGAAGCGGTTACATTTCATTATTTCAACAGCGGTAATAGATTGGGACCTAGATGCCAATCTAGTAGCTCTCTTTAATGAAGTCCGAAAGGAGAAAATACGTCACGCGAAACTTTTTCTACTTTGTCATATACATTTCCCCTAAAATTGTGTAGTTTTCTTTCTTTTGATAATTTTACTATAATCTTGTAAATTTCTGTTACAGGTTGCTCCTTTGGTGGTAAAGTTTTCCAGGACGGAGAGACTTTTGCCCCGGGTGGTGACCCGTGCATCAGGTGTTCATGCAGGGTAAGCTTAATTATTTCGATCCATATTCACTGTTTTTTCCGTCGAATTCAAACTTTTCTCATTTTTTTTTTTCTCCTATATTTTATTTCTTTCAACCGCTCGATATTTCCGATTTTAATAAGGAAAATGATTTAAAACAGTTCATTTATTTATGTATTAAATCCGCTTATGTTACCTTCCCTTCTTCGGAGCGAAAGTCCTCCGCCCATAATAAAACCTCTTCGCCCGTAGACCACGCTATTGTTCACAGTTCATCGCCAATAGTGACTCATTTCGCCAAAGAGTACCTCGATTGTGTTCATTTAATACAAGGACCAAAAGTAATTCAAGTTGGACGGTTACTGAATTTAGGTTGTTGTATAACCATGAAAGGATGAACGAAAAAATTATGAGGATATGCATGATAAATAACGGTTGACCCCTAGACTTGAATAGGCTAAGATTGTATTGATAAAGAGAGGAGTCAATCAGTCAGCTACGTGCCATACGTGAAACACGCTTGGGCGATCATGTCTCGAAAGAGATGAGGTATTGTAACTATTTACACTATTTAAATTGTTTGTACTCTTGTCCTAATCTTTATTGCTATATCCACGACGTTTCCAATATATATCACCTGAAGAACACAGGAGGAAACAATGGCCGAAACATCATCAATATGGCAATAAAGATGATGACAACAAACCGAATGATGTAAATATTATAAAATGTCTCATATATAAAAAGAAACGAATCTAACATTGAAAAGAAAACTTTTAAATCAAATGTTAATGTTAAATTGATACATTAATAATAATATCCAATCAGTCAGTTAAGTGCCATACGTGATACACGCTTGGGCAATCATGTCTCGATAGAGACATGACTGACTGGGCAGAAGATTATCCCGCAATAGGTTGCCATTGCTTTCTGCGGTAGATTGGTTGCCAGCCAAGGCTATAGAACCCAATCTGTCCTGTTATTTAACCCATAACTGGAAGGAAAAGACGGATTAATACCTTTCCCAAGGGTATTTGCGCGTAATTGAATGCAAGGAATTCAACTGGAATTTGAACTCGGCTCCCTGATTTCTCGTTTCGAGCCTATTTCCACTGCACCACAACGAGAGGTTTCATAAAGTATTGGTTCCCGAGAAAAAACAGTCCAAATTGAACTGCCTTCTAACTGATAAAATAAGAAAGGAATGGAAATTATTTGTTTCAATGTTTGTGACATGCTAGTCTTAACTGTGAAGGTCAGAACTGATGGAACTAATGAAAGCAGTTCAACAAAACAGGAAAATAGCGGGAAAGTTTCAAGAAGCTTGGGAATGTTCGTCTATAACAAAGGGATTTGAGGGTAGAAAATAATTTGTCACCCACAAAGTCACGTAAACACTTTTAGACACGACAAAAAACTGGAAGATGAAAACAAGGAATCTTCAGACTATATATGGCAGGAGTACTCCACCCTTGTTCTGAACTTGCCCTTGCAAAGATAGGCATATCACGAGGAGCCGAATACTTACTGGAATGGTACAAGGAGTCAATGATGTTACCAGTATCTTTAGTGATAAAATGCGTTTAACGTAAAGTCGCGAGTACATATACATCTCAATAGAAGGATAGTCCTTGTGAGTACAAACATTCATCATTCATATGGCGAATACTCAAGGTCTGTTCGATGTTGAAGAAACGTTACTAGCATGGTTTTCGAAGTCCTGAATGTGACAAATCAGTTATTGATACCACTGAGATAGCCTTCGATCTACTGAATGTGACAAGCCAGTATTTGGAAAGATCACATGCGTTGTATCGTATAAAGGCGTACTTGATCATGATAAGACGTTACTTGCTTGGTATTGGAGCTACTGAATGAGACAAGCCAGTTTTTCCATTCTGTACAGTTAGATATAGGTTAGAGGAGAGATCAGAATCGTTGTCTACTTGATCACGATGAAACGTTACTTGCTTAGTATTGGAGCTACTGAATGAGACAAGCCAGTTTTTCCATTCTGTACAGTTAGATATAGGTTAGAGGAGAGATCAGAATCGTTGTCTACTTGATCACGATGAGACGTTTCTTGCTTAGTATTGGAGCTACTGAATGAGACAAGCCAGTTTTTCCATTCTGTACAGTTAGATATAGGTTAGAGGAGAGATCAGAATCGTTGTCTACTTGATCACGATGAGACGTTTCTTGCTTAGTATTGGAGCTACTGAATGAGACAAGCCAGTTTTTCCATTCTGTGCAGTTAGATATAGGTTAGAGGAGAGATCAGAACCGTTGTCTACTTGATCACGATGAGACGTTTCTTGCTTAGTATTGGAGCTACTGAATGAGACAAGCCAATTTTTCCCTTCTGTACAGTTAGATATAGGTTAGAGGAGAGATCAGAACCGTTGTCTACTTGATCACGATGAGACGTTTCTTGCTTAGTATTGGAGCTACCGAATGAGACAAGTCAGTTTTCTCCCTACTGTGCAGTTGATATAGATTAGAGGTGAAACCCGATACATTGTGCCGTATCAAGATTTGTTTGATCATGATGAGATGTTACTTGCTTAGAACTGGTGCTCCCGAATGTGACAAGCCAGGTTTTGATTCCACTGAGCTGTTAGAAATCTATTAGAGGTGAGATCAAGTACATTGTTTCGCATCAGGGTCTGCTTGACGGTGATGAAACTTTACAAGTGTGTTCTTGGAGCTATTGAATTTGTCAAGCGTGATTTTGCCCACCACTGAGGTTAGAGCAGTGTTTCCCAACCTTTTTTGGCCATGCCCCACCTAATCACCTCTAGAATCCTGATGTCCCCACGCCCATATGTTGATATAAAATATGTAGGGGATGCTTAAAACACCAATACTTTAATTTAAGCTTTTATTTTAAACTTAAAATTTAAAGTTTATTTAAGGCTCAAACTGCTTTAAAGCCTTAAGGTGGCTTAAACAAACTTAAAAACAACATGGCGTCCACGAAAAAAAACAATAAAAGACAATTAAAGTTCTGAGCAAGAAATTACCAAAAAATAAAATATTAGGGATTTTCTTATATTATTTTTATGTTCATATGAAACAATCAAATAAAGTTTCAAGGCATGTAATTAAGAATTGAAAGATTTAAATTTATAAACAAAAACTAATTTCAAAGGAAGCTTTTTTCTGTAATACTTTGATCAGTACTTTTAATTAAGTTGTACATTGTACAGTAAAGTAAAGATATCAAATGCAAAATATCATTCAGCTCATTTCAGATAAGTACAATAAAGTCAGTTAGTGAGAGTCTTGTGCTTCATGCCTGCTGCAAAGAGATTTTATATTAGAAACTAATTTAGTCAGTTTTAGTCTCAGATCTCCTCGTTTATTAACATCCAGTCGATTTCTTTTCTTCAGTTACAGCATTAAAGCCACATTCAGCTAAATATGAAGATGAAATACTGACGAACTTTCTTCTTGTAAGCACTACTCATTTTGTGCATAAAGATATTAACTGAAATAAATAAATGAGAAATCTTATACAGTAAATTGCACTTTAAGAGTTTTTAACGTTAGGTTAACTATTAACACAATAAAATTGGAAATAAACTTGACATATAAAGGGCGATAATGCAAGAATTATGGCAACTAAGAATATTATAAGCGAAAATCGGCTATAATATTATAATACTGCCATTTGGAAATCTAGAATATAGAAAAATACTTTTAATTAAAATAATAATTGTACTTTTATTTCAGAAAAGTATTTTTAATGTTATGAACACAGAATATACGAAGGATTTGTAAACTTTGCAAAATTAAGTTCTAAAATTATTTTAAAATGGAAGTTATTCACCAGGTGGCAGTGCAATCGATGGTAATTTAAAAATCCAAGATAAATGATGAATGAAATATTTGTAACATTTCTAAATTTTTATTTATTAGAATGTTAGGGCTAATAGATTACAAGAACAAAGACTTTTATTAACAAAACACCTAACAATCGAACTGCCCCCCTAAAAAATCAAATTGCCCCCCTGTCGGACGTACGCCTCACGTTGGAAATCACCGGGTTAGAGGAAAGAATAGACACGTTGTTTCGCATCAGGGTCTTCTGGATTATGATGAAACGTTACTTGCTCTTCTTGGAGATAATGAATGTGACAAGCCAGTTTTATTTTTTCCCGGCCACTGAGCTATTAGATCTATGTTAGTGGCGAGATCAGATATATAATTATATCTGTGGATATAATTTTCAAATAATTATAAGCTCAGTTTGTACGATGACGTCAGAACCGCGTTTCTCGTAGGGCGAGTTCACGATTTTTCCACTATATTGCACACTAGTAAGTAAAAATATCACAATTTTTTTTTTTTTTTGTGGGTGTGCCTTTCTCGATTTTTCTTATCGAAACGCTTAAACAATGGATTAACAGTGGTTTTATGGTCATCAGTAACATAAATGATTTTCCATTTTGGTCAATTTTAACAAACTTCTACTTTTCCTTTCTGGTTTGTATAACTTCGCGTGTAAACATTTCTACGTTAAGAATAATATATAAAAATGTGAGCAACAAGAAAAACAAGAAACAGAAAGAAACGTATACTTACAACTAGAAAGAGACAATTGGGGTATCTTATTTAATTTATTTACAGAATGTGCGTTGTGGTCCAGTGGATATCGGCTCGGAACGAGAAATCGAGGTGCCGAGTTCGAATTCCAGTCGAATTCATTGCATTCACTTACGCGCAAATACTCTTGGGAAAGGTATTAATCCGCATCTTCCCTCTAGTTATGGGTTAAATAACAGGATAGATTGGGTTCTATAGCCTTGGTCGGCAAATAGTCTACCGTCTATGGCAACCTACTGCGGGATAATCTTCTGCCCAGTCAGTCATGTCTCTTTCGAGACATGATTGCTCAAGTATCACGTATGGCACTTAACTGACAGTCGGGCCAATTTTTGTTACCGTTGTGTCGTCATAAATTCCTTTTCGATCCAGGTAACGTTCAGGGAATTTCGAAATGAACCCTTTATCTCATATACTGGAGTAGATTGTACACATTCCGTCCTTCTTATACTGCTCAGTTATTTCGCGTCATGAATCCACTGCGTTCAAAGCCCACACTGCCTGGTCCAGAGACGGAATTCAACATTACAATGGCACTAAAATCACGAACAATCGCTTTAACCCTCTAGGGCCATTCGTATATTTGATACAGTATGAAAACAAGCCTTGAAAGAAATATTTTCCTGAAAAATTTTTTAAGAGAAATATTTTATAAATTTCAAATGAAAGCAGTACTGACTGCTCAGTCAATGAATACCAAATGTTTCCTTATAGGGAAATACCAAATGTTTCCTTATAGGGAAATACTGTATCAAATATGATACGAATGGCCCTAGAGGGTTAATCTGCTAGAGTATTGTCTCATGGAATTCCTTCTTTGCATAACGAGGAAAGAGAGTTCAGTGAATCTAATATTCACAATATCTAATGAAGGTAAGAGAAGTAGGAGAGACAGGACTAACGAGTTTGTATAGATAGATAGATAGATAGATAGATAGATAGATAGATAGATAGATAGATAGATAGATACTCCATCGCAATAAAATCTTTTTCCGACGCCATATCACGTCGCATGACCATTTGTGTTAAGTAAGATTTTGTGATTCTGTTCATAAAATTTGAGCAACAAACTTGATGTCAAGAACGTGCTCTATAAAAATAAATCAGGGAATTCAATTTATCTTTTAATCTATTCATGTCTTTCTGTTTTCTTTACGATTTAAAAAAAAGGCTTTTATTTATTTATTATCTATTTTATCCATTTTACCGCCACCAGAAAGGGAGCGTGTCATGCGAGAAACAATCTTGTCCTGTTATGAACTGCCCTCCTGACAGAATCTACCGACCTCCAGGAAGCTGTTGCCACAAATGTCGGGGTGAGTACAACTGACTGAAGATGTCATTTTTATATATTTAATATTTTGGCCTCATTCCTTACTTCATGTCTGAAAGATTTTTTTTTGCCGGCGTATGACTATTGCCCTGCCCCTGTCCCACCGGGGTCTTCTCACCATCTTAGTGAGTGCTAGGTGTCTGTATACACAAGCAACCAAACGCGACATGACTATGAAACACTGCAGACGATGATGCCACACGAATGTTTACGTGTTACCATATGGCAGAAAGAATGCCGTCCTGGAGTAAATGCTAAACTGCATTTCGATTGGTCAATCTAAGTCGCCAGACACAAACACAAGTTCGAGTTTCGAAACAACTGCAACAAAAATAATAAGAACGAAAACGACAGCAATAATAATAATAATAATAATAATAATAATAATAATAATACCCAACTATATCTACTCCCACGTTATAAGTAAATAGAAAGAAAGAAATAAGAATTTTCAGCTTTATCGTGAACTGTGTAAATGGCAGGACATTTGTAAAAATGCTGTCAGCAGATCAGTGGAAATGCGATGAAAACTGATTACGACTAAACAGCATGAATTAAAGTATGCGATATATGTATATTTAAATTTGAAATGTACTTTCTAAAAAATGTCAGTATATAACTGAACAAAATAAGTCTTTTCTTCTTGGTGAAATTCTTGAAATAAGGAATTTTGATATGATATGCTTTATCGGACCAGCGCGTCCATCTTGGTGGCTATACTCAGTGATAGACTGGGTCTACAAATATTTTTACCAGACGACAAAAATGTCTACTCACAACTACAATGCTATCATTTAATTTTTATAATGAATACATAAAATTTTCAAAAATTACATATGGAAATAAGATTGAAATTAAAAATTTTGCCGAAATATATTTCTTAATACAAGTAACCAAAAAGTCCTTGCCATTCTTTACTTATTAGAAATGAAAAGATATATAACAAATTTGACATCCTGCTAATCCTCAAATTAATCCCCATCGGCATCCAGAACATTTTGACAAAGTTTCGCCAGCTGTACGATGTACTGTCGGTGAGAATAAGCTGTCTTAGACATTTTAGCGCCTGTTGCATACGTCCCTTTGAGTGAGGGTTTGTCCCGTTGCTAACAGCTCGTAGTACACCACTTGTCGACAGAATACAGAGCATGATCTTGTTTATGTGCAGATATGGTTTTTACCCTGATTGACAGCTTTTTAACGAAATACAATCTTTCTTACAGAATGATACGATAAGAAACAAATAGGAAACATTTATAAATATAATGTTTCTCTTTTTATTTAAGCTTCATCAGAAAATAAAATGTGAGGGAGAAAAGAATATTTTGCCAACATTTCTCCAGCTGCACAATTCTCTGGCAGTAAGAATAAGATGTTTTGGTCTGTAAGTGCCTGCTAGAAATTTACCTCATTTGTGAAGAACTTCGCATGAAAAACAGAAGAGGTAGAAATCTGCTAGCACAATGAGTGGATAGTAAGGTGAATGGCACAGTGTCTCCAAGCCAAGTCACTGTATGGTATCCCAGGTCATCCGCCCCACATGAGGTCACTTGTCGACTAGTCCAACATATACAGAGTATGATCTTGCATGGGTGTAGAGGTGGTCTTGTGGTATGAGGCACAGTTTTTCGTCACTGGTGAGCACTTGGTCAAATATTTTTTTTTTAATCATATCACCCCGAGCAAGGGGATAACGCCACTGATGCGCAGGGGGCTACGTAAGGGTAAAAATAATGAAAAAGAGAAAACCGGAAACCACATCCTAAACAGGGAACAATGGATGAGCCTCTTCACCTGTTCAATAGACGTGGGTGGAGTGTGAACCGGGCGATAGTTTAGTCTCTCTACTCCAGTTGAAAAAAAATAAAAAAGAAAAGAGTGAAAAGATTGGAAAAAAGAAAACCGGAAACCGCATCCTAAACAGGAAACAAGGGATGAGCCTCTTTACCTGTTCAATAGATGTGGGTGGAGTGTGAACCGGGCGATAGTTTAGTTTAGTCTATCTACTCCAATTGAAAAAAAAGAAAAAAAAGAAAAGAGTGAAAAGATTGGAAAAGAGAAAACCGGAAACTGCATCCCAAACAGGAAACAAGGGATGAGCCTCTTCACCTGTTCAATAGATGTGGGTGGAATGAGGACAATTTTAAATTACTCTTTATACTGTGACTGGTTAGAGTTTTGGAATAGCATTTCTGAAAGAAATGGCAAATTAACAAAAGACAATTTCACTGCTTTGCATAATACAACCTATGCATTTCTAGAACTGACCAAGTATTTGCAAAGAAGAATTGAAAATGCTATACATATTATCTGGCAAATTTTCTGTCTAGCGTTAAGGAATTCAGTTTAAATTGTAGACAACGACCATGGAGATGTGGACGGAGTAATAACGGCATTTCATGTGGCCCTTTTTGACATGCATATGGACAGTCTCAAGGCTCTGGTAGAAGATGTCATGGCTGATGATAACATCCGGAGTAAATACGGAATGACACCGTTAATGTTGTCCAAACGCAGCGTTAAACTGCCGGCTGTATTATTTTTCTTAGAACATCCCATGTACAAGGCGGTTGATAAAATACAGACTATGCAAGCTTTACATACCTGCTCTGTCCTTGATGGAGATTCGGATATTACTCATTGGATTTGCGCGAGATTGCGTTCAGTAATTCAGCAAAAAGAATGAGATTTTGAGACTTCAAGACAATTAATTGCATCTTGCATTTCAGATAGTCTTGAATCTCGAAAGGCTTTTAGCGAAAAACTAATAGCATTTACATTCAGTCACTGCTGCAAACCGCTTTCATCGCCAAACAGAGAAACAATTGGGATAAGTCTCAAGGCTCTGGTAGAAGTCAGGGCTGGACACGTTGTAGTGCCAAGAAAGCGACGAGAAACAGGCTATCACTCGTTGTTGCTTGTTGGCTTCTGACAGCGCGTGGGGTACCCACTTGCTCAATTTGCACGTCTTCCCTATGCTGTGCAGGGGAAGTTTGACTGTTTCATCAGAAACCTGAAAGCGTTCGGAAAGTTGTTTTTTTTTCCTGTTGGCTTTCTCTTTGGTTGCCTTCAGGGCCTTATCATTCAGGACTTGTGGTCGACTGCTTCAGGATTCATCACAAACGGACAGATTTCCCGATGTGAACTTCTGGAACCAATATCTGGCGATGCGTTAACTCATGGCATTATCGCCAAAGGATAGATGTATTCGGTGACTTGATGCTGCTGCGTACAAGCCCACCTTGTAATTGAGCAGGCAGTCTCAAACGAGCTGCTTCGACAACGCCATGTTTTCACGCGTGTGCTTGAGCTATGGCGCGCGCGCGTGTGTGTGTGTGTGTAACGCACCGGCATTGGTCAATAGCAATAGCGGCACGTGATACACTCATTTGAATATCAGTGATCATTTCTTCCCACACAACATAAAAACCGTCAAGGACTTTTTCGGCTAACTTACAATTACGGTGTACATTTTTACCTGTAGAAGATACCAAATGTAAATACAAAATGTAATCATTGAATCCTTTAATTTTAAGTAATTGGTTGATAACTTTAAATATCTAAACTTATTTATAAATGGAACTTTATCTGTGTGTGTATGTGTCTGTGTGTGTGTCCGTTACCTATAGACTCCGAAACGGCTGAACCGATTTTCTTGAAAATTTACACAGTTGTACTATAAGCGTCTGCGAGTGTTCTTAGCTTGGTTTTGTGTCGAGGTATCCCCGATAAATATCGAAAATCGATAATCGAAAAAAACGGGTTATAGAAGGAGTGGTCGATTTTAATCAAACTTGATACACTCATAGACAAAGACATAAGAAACGATATTCATAAGTTTCAAGGTTGCAGTTCTTACAATAGTGCAGAAAATCGGTAATATATATATAAAAGCTTTCATAACACCCGAGCAACGCCGGGCTATACTGCTAGTTGACTAATAGTTCAAAAGCACAATAAATGAGTGCATGCTGTCCACTATATTAAAAGCAATCGCTTGTGTTCACTAGATGAGTGTTCGAATCTACCAATAACTGCTGCAGCCATTTCATCTGACAATTCTTTTTCAATAGAAAGCAACACGCATGATTCTAAATTCCCAAATTTCTTAAGCTTGTCTTTATTATCTTTAGCTTTGAAAATTCCCTCTCACGTTGCATATTCTTTCGTGCTTTGAATACTGTTACTATATCTGGTTTGGTGCTTCTGCTATTCACCTCGAGGTTCTCGACAAAATCCAAAGAAGTATCTGCAATGTAATCGATCCTGACTTAGCAGCTCGCCTTCAGTCACTTTCTCACCGACGTGATGTGGTTTCCCTCTGTCTTTTCTACAAATATTTTTTATGGAAACTGATCTTTCCATGGTGCTCTTACGACATAGATTTTTGCGTGCATCATGGTTCCACTCTTTTACTGTTGAAATAGTTAAATGTAACCACCTCTTCTACTCTAACAATTTCTTTTCTTGCATATCCTGTCTGTGGGACTCCCTTCCGTTTACTTACTTCCCTGATAGTTACAATTTTTAAAAGTTTAAATGCAACGTCAGTTGGCATCTTCTATATCCTTGAGTACCTTATCCTTTCTTCGACAGCCCCTGTATTTTGTTTTTTCTCTCACTGTAACCCCCTGCGAATCTTAATGAGATGAAATGATAAAAAAAAAATAACTGATATTATACAGATGACTTTACAATGTTCTTATTGGGATGTGCGTTGTGGTGCAGTGGATATCCGTTTGGAACGAGGAATCAGGGAGCCGAGTTCGAATTCCAATTGAATTCCTTGCATTCACTTACGCGCAAATACCCTTGGGAAAGGTACTAATCCGTTTCTTCCCTCTAGTTATGGGTTAAATAACAGGATATAATGGGTTCTATAGCCTTAGTCGGCAACCAGTCTACTGCAAAAGGTAATGGCTACCTAATGCGGGATAATCTTCTGCTCAGTCAACCATGCCTCTTTTGAGACATGATCACCCAAGCGTATATCACGTATGATATACTTATATATCTTATTCATTTTTATTACAAAAACAGTTGTCTGTGTTTGTTCCTTTATTGCATTTTTATTAGAAGGTTCACTTGCCATCGGGTAAGCTGACACTTAGGTTAGTCCATTACAGGTTCTACACATAGCATTTCAGCCGTTGTAGGCTCCAATCTTCTTCAGCGGTCAGTATCTTTGTCTTAAATCTCTTATTCAATCGCCGTTTGTTCCAATTCCACATTCCATGCTTCAATATGAGTTAATATTCCCTACTTCTTTTCGCATTTGGTGTTGCTTGTTCGTTTCTTTCCATGAACCAGCGAATGTGAACTTTTGACACTACCAAATTCAGAGATTGAATTTGTAACTGCTAAGGAACTAGATACGTTTTTTAATCATGTTATCATTCTCTGGAGCATGTGTCTCTTCGACAGCGCAATGTTGAAATTCTGGAGTATTTAATTTAATGTCTGTACTTAGACTTGGGATGTGCGTTGTGGTGCAGTGGATATCCGTTTGGAACGAGGAATCAGGGAGCCGAGTTCGAATTCCAGTTGAATTCCTTGCATTCACTTACGTGCAAATACCCTTGGGAAAGGTACTAATCCGTTTCTTCCCTCTAGTTATGGGTTAAATAACAGGATATAATGGGTTCTATAGCCTTAGTCGGCAACCAGTCTACTACAAAAAGTAATGGCTACCTAATGCGGGATAATCTTCTGCTCAGTCAACCATGTCTCTTTTGAGACATGATTACCCAAGCGTATATCACGTATGACACTTGACTAACTTTGATGTGGTTGTAGAATGCTGAGAACATCATAGGCGAAGCATGTGAACAACGAGGAAGTTTTAAGCAAAAAAGGAGTGAAAAGAACACTTATACTTAGAATTAAAAAGAAACAGTTGCAATTTCTTGAACGCATTATCAGGAAAGAAGGTTTGGAAAATTAGACACCCACAGAGCATATTGAAAGCAAGAGAGACATAAGGAAACAGCAAGTAAACGTTTTTGTGTAAATGGATGACAAATCAGTGATTGGGACGAACAGTAAAAAGGTAAACATTGCTAAGAGCTTATTTAAATATTTTATTTTACACCCCAAAAAAGGCAATAAAACCACTGAGATACAAGAGAGGTTACCGAGTTTGGAAGAATATGAGAAAAACGAAAGCATTATTAAGGAGAGAGAACAATAAAAGAACAGGAATCAAGAAGACAAAAGATAACGATTGACATTGCATTAACATTTTTGAAGATCAAAGTTTACTGGAAAACGAGAAGTTCCACATAAGAAAAGATTATAAAGGATAAGATGTTGTGGAGAGTCATGATCACACACGTTGTGAACAAATACAGCAAATAGAAGCACACAGTTGCTTGGACTGAGAAGTCACATCCTCTAGTTCAATAAGCAACAAAAGACATGAAGGTAAATAAGATACTAAACGATATGAAATATCTCCTAAATATGCTTTTCCTGGCAGTTGTGTTCACATTCTTTACTAAGTATTCAAAGAAGTCGGACTTAAACCTTATAAACCATATGCCTCAGTCTATCGATTAGCTCTATTTACGTTATTTGCACTATTGTCCTCATCTTTGTTGCCATTTGTACGACGTTTCGACTGTTGTACGCTCCGGCCTTCTTCGGAACCCTTTATTACAATCACTGGGGTATATAATCTTCATTCTTACGGTACAGCTTCTTTTGGTAGTCATGAGTTATCTCCCTCTAACCCTGTAACTTGTTCACCACTGCTGTAGCCTGGTATTGAACTCACAACTCTTTGGGTCAAGTCACAGGAACTAACCAACGTCTATATCCACTGGGTTATGTGTCCTTAATATGTAAATATTAATATGTCCGAATAATGTAAATAGTGTAAATACTACCTCATCTCAGAAATATAGATAAATATCGATTAGCTATAACAAAGTTATTAAAGTAGATAAAATCTGCAAAACCAGATTAAGGTGGAGGTATTGTATTCGACCGCGTTTGTCTGTCTGTTTGTTTGTTTGTCTGCCCGTGGTCAAGATATCTCAAAACCCACTGTATGACTTCGGATGAAACTTTCAGGGATTATTGGCTCATGACTTGCACGAAGTAATTAGATTTCGGATTCCATCCGGTATAGAATAAAGTTTCTGGGTTATTTTTTTTCGTTTTTTCATTTTTACAAATATTTTTTCTTCTGTTTCACATGCCAAATACTGAATTACCCGCCCTAGATTGCTTTACGTCATTACATTTTTTGAACGAAATTATTTTTTCCACGAAAATATTATTGAACAGGTGTAGAGGCTCATCCCTTCTTCCCTGTTTAGGATGTGGTTTCCGGCTTTCTCTCTTCTAATCTTTTCACTTTTACGTAGCCCCCTGCACATCAGTGGCGTTACCGCCTTGCTTGGGGTGATATGATTTTAAAAAAAATATTTATAATATAAATTTAATATTTATTGTCCAAAAGAAAAATAAATGAATAAAGCGGTCAAGTTCATTGCATTTATTCTCATTTTAATAATCATCTCTTGTTAATTGCTAAGATGATGTCGGTATTGCCTCGACGAAACTTTGCGGTTTTTGACTTCTTTTGTTAAGAACTTCAATCATTCTATTTAATACATGGTGTCTAACTCGTTCAGCAATGTCTAAACTATCAGCTATGTACAACCGCTTCTGTCGAGTAGGGATTAAAAAATAGAACCAAACTGAGAACAATCTATTCCCGCGAATTGAATAATACGTTAGGTTCAAAATTTCAAGAAGGTTATAGAATACGAAAGCAGATTCCTGAGGAAGTCCGAGTAGTTTTAGGGCTGAAATTAAAATAATCATGCTGGTCCGAATAGTAAAGCATATACTATTAAGAGTTTGTAACTGAATTATGAATTTATCTAACAAAAGCTTCTTTTTTTTTTTTTTTTAGGATCTCGGAAGATTTATGATGTTTTGTCAGTTTGTTTCTTCAGAAATAAAATCTACACTTTGCGGAAATCTGTGCGGGCAGATAACTGTACGAACTGCACATGCGTGGTAAGTTTCGTTTTTCATGCAGGCACTTATCTATAAAATATAATGACGCTTCAAATATTTATCGGTCACGCAGCTTGACTTCCTCTTCTTGGCAATGAGTTTCCTATTACGTTATCAGAAGCTATTACTCGGCTCTTAATTTTTTTAGCATCTATAAAATAACAAAACCCACACCACTTGAAGACTTCTAGTAGCAGCAAATAGAAAGAATAACGCCTGTAACTATAAAGGAAAAATGATATAATCAAGATACTGATTTTCTACACTATCTTAAATAAAAGGTTAAGAAGAAAACTCCTATCAATATTGGAACGGTAACTGTTAGTGGACTTGAAAAGCCTATTCTATTTAACAGAAAAACTGTTTCAAGGGATGTTTTATAAATTTTCAACCGACAGTAACGCTAACTGTTTGGCCAGTGAATACTGAATGTTTCCTTATAAGGAAACGGTTCATTTCCCTATTACTATAATGTCTCTTACTATTAATTCTAGTCATCAGAATAAGGGAGAGTGTTGTGTGATTTAGTATCCTAATAAATCTTTGAATGGAATTAAGAGATTTTATAATTTGTCTGTCTATAAACAAAAAGAGCAGAATAATAACAAAGAATCCGAAGCGGAAGTTTAAAAATAAAAGGGTGTATAAATCAAATTAATTTTGAAAAATATTCTGATTTTATTTGAATAATTTTAGGTATATAATCCTACTCTGAATATGTATATACTTTTGATTTTGATTTTATTAGGCTAACCAAAATGTTCGTTCTTTGAGTAAGTATTGTGCATTTATTAGGTTTACCAGAATTTCGTTCGGTTTATTAAGTAAATTTTCTATTTAATAAGTGAACAAACTTTTCGGCCAACTTAATAGATACACAATATTTGACCTTTTCGCTTGGACTTAATTTCTACAATGAGACCGAAAGACCTTTTCCGTATATAACTCTTATGTTTTAAAAGCTAATAAAATAAAGTTTTTGATTCATTTTGAAAATTAATGGCGGTATTGATTTTAAACAAATTATACAGCGATTTCATTCTCAGTTTCAGGGATGATAATGTCTCCCAGCCACTTCTATAGCGCCGTCGTTGTTTACAAAGAATCGAATATAAATTTTTTTGCGTTTTTTGTTTTTTTATAACCACAAATCTTTTCTGAAAGGGGATTCAAATAACACTTTTAGTTGCTTTTCTTCGCAGCTTGTAAAGGTTAACAAGCTTTTGTGTGTATTTTTAAGTGAAGGGACGTGTTCATTATAGAAACGAAGAAGATACTAGAAGCATACAAAATGTTTTTTTTTATGCTATGGACGTTGATTTCTTTTATGTTGACTGTATTGAAATAATGTTAAAAGTTCTCTTGAGTCTGTTTTCCTTTATGGTTCAGAAATAATTTATGGGAAGTAAGGATAAGAATGGGTTGAAATGGTCGAGCTCAAGTGAGCCTCGTACTGAGTTGTGACCGCTGAATTTCTACTTCTTGAGTAGGGATGCTGAAAACACAAACAAACGTTGGAAAGTGGAAAATAGAAAGATTATCTCCCTTCCGATAGTGGAGTCATACAACTGCACATGTGAGCAGAAAACCTTTCCGATGCATCATGGGAGAATTAATTTCTTTATTCTATTATTATTTTTCATTATTTTATTTATTGCTTTTATTTTATTTCCCCACATATGTTTCAAACTTTGATTTAATGTATATTGTAACATAGGTTACAAAATGGAATTGGGATTAACTGACATATTTTTAATTTAATTTCTTTAATTTATTTGTTTGAACATTATTTTTAATGGAAACTCGTATTTGAGAATATACTCTGTATTATAAAACAGTGCTGTATACTACCTGTATACAGGAATGGAATGTTCCTATCCTTTTAAATACGTGGAAACTATTGCAGTAGAGTAGAGTGATCATTCTTGATCTAAACTCTCTCTTGTTCAAGAGCCCGACTCAGCCTTAAGGTGGGTCTATGGGATATTTTTGGCTAAGTTTAACAGCTCAGAATCCCTAATTTAATGGAGCTTGTGTCGCATCCGCCTTGGTGAGAAGGTGGTAAATGCCGGTGAAAGTGATCATTTAAGCAAAGAAGACAGAAGAAGCATACAAAAATTCTGTGTTTCTGCTATGGACGTTTATTTCTTTTATGTTGACTGTATTGAAATAATGTTAAAAGTTGTCTTGAGTATGTTTTCCTTTATGGTTCAGAAATAATTTATGGGCAGTAAGGATAAGAATGGGTTGAAATGGTCGACTTCAAGTCAGCCTCGCACTATGTTGAGATGGCCGAACCTCTACTTCGTGAGTAGGGCTGCTGAAAACACGTCCGACGATGTCATTGGTAAGTGGAAATAGTTCAGTCACTAGTGGACCGAAGAAACTAACTTCTCTCCAATGGGAACGCTATTACTGCGTGGTTCGCATCTTGAAGTCAAGAGAAGATAAAGAAAGATTCCGTCCTTTCCGGAATGTGACTAGGAAAACTTTGCGGTTTCTTTATAAACTGCAATACGGGCAAATTATTTTCTTTTCATTAATATTTTATTAATTGGTTTTATTTACTTTTTCCTACAAGCTACTTAGACAATCTACGGTCTAATTAAATTTAAGATGAAAGAAATCCTAGTGAAACAATTGAAAATGGTTGACAGTGCTTTACCTTATAAACATTCAGGATATGATTACATTTACAATTTGTTTGATAATATTTTTTTCGTTCATTCTGTTTGTCTATATTTGTTAGTTTGTCTTTTTATTAGTTTGCCTATTTTGGTATGGATGCTAATCATTAATGTTTATTAATGTCAGTGAATCTATTTTATTAAAAAAACTTAGGATGGAACGATGGTGTGTCACAAACCAACTTGCCCAGTTCTCATTTGCCCGAGGGACCAACTTCAAACTATTCCAGGAGAATGTTGCCCAACTTGCAAGATACAACCTCAAAGGGAATGCCGTTACGAGGGTCACATCTATCAGGTACATACTTCACTATTCTATGTAATTTTGAACTATATATTATGTGTGTGTGTGTGTGTGTGTGTGTGTGTGTGTGTGTGTGTGTGTGTGTGTGTGTGTGTGGAAGACAAAGACCATCGCACAAGCTGAAATCGAGATATAAATATTTCATCAAGAACACAAACCAGAATGCTAACATAGAGAAAAATCACTAGAAAATATGGATCTAGATTGTTCATCCTGGAAAAAAGTAGTCTATGAAACTAAAGACAGAATCGTATTGCGCATGAAAAAAAAAATAAAGAAAAATGTTTATAAATGAGTTTGATATCAATTTCTATTGAAATCATAACAGGTGTAATGAATGTGGTCCCATCTGCCTAAGTAAAGCAGACCTTAAAAACATCAAAGATTTACACAAAGAGAAGCCATTCACTACACGTTATGCGGCATTTATATATACAAAAAGTGTTACAAAGATTTGCCTCAGTTTGTTAACTAAAACGACATTTGAATGCTCACCAAAATATTAATGTAACAACTAGAGGAAAATCTGCAAAAGCCTTGGAAACTTATAGAAAATAAAACACTAAAAAGTTAAGAAAAGTAGAAAGTAAATGTTTAGTCCTTATCAGTGTCAAAAATGACCAAAGAGTGCAATATATACATTACCGTTACAAATGTCTATTCTAAATATGGACATGTGAGCATCTGTGTAAAAAAAATGTTGGTGATATTTTGGGGATCAACTGTTATACCATTTGGGTCCAACGAGCCGCAATTATAACATCATTATGCGGTGAAATATGCATTACTCATTGAAATCGTAGTAAATGAAAAATCTTTTTCAAATTATACTACTCTGCTAAATTAAATAAATGAATTTAACATTTGAGTTCTCTTGAGTTCCTCTCTATCGGAATTTACCAAGTGTGCTACGTTATATATATATATATATATCTATATATATATCAGTTCCGTGATGTGATACAAGCTTGGGCGATCGTGTCTCAAAAGAGACATAACTGACTGGACGGATTTTCCCGCAATAGGTTGCCATTAATTTCTGCGGTAGACTGGTTACTAACCAAGGCTATAGAACCCAATCTGCCCTGTTATTTGACCCATAGCTGGGGGGAAGACAGATTAATACCGTTCCCAAGAGTATTTATGCGTAAGTGAATGCAAGGAATTTGACTGGAATTCAAACACGGTTTTCTGATTTCCTCGGAGAGACCAAACCGCACTCTTACCGAGGAGAGAGACGCAACTGAGAGGTGACTCGTATTCCAGCCTCAGTATTTCTGCCAGAAAGCAGAAACTGCTGCTTATTCATAATTGAAAGAGTTCATGTTTACATGAGTAAATTACCATAACAATAATATATATATATATATATATATATATATATATATATATATATATGCAATTTAAAAATTATATATATTTATATATATAAATTTACAAATTACAAATTTAGTTTACAAATTATATATATATATATATATATATATATATATAATTTGTAAACCAGTTATTTCGCGACCTAGGATTTTATCTTTCAGTGTCTTCAGGTGATTTACAATATTGTAAATCGCCTGAAGACACCGAAAGGTAGAAACCTAGGTCGCGGAATAGCACGTTCTCAAATGAAAAATTCTCAAAAGTTCTAAAATATAATTGCATTGAACACTTTTAAATACAGCTGCGTGATGGTCTAATTTAATTATGGCCAAAAACTAGCTAATTAACTAATTATATATATATATATATAGCCTGGAAGGAGTGTACTCTGTGTTTCATGCACAGTGTAATCGTCAGGGGTAGTTTTTAGTCAGCACCTGAGACAATTGCTGATTTGTTTTACAGGTCATAAAAAATTGTATATTTATTATTAATATAAATTATCGCGCACTTATCAAGCACTATTTTATTAGAAACAGCACTAAATATTTGTTATTCTATATATAGATGTGCATATACGAACATGTACAGACACGTACACACAAGCATGCACACGGACAGGCACACGTATACACGCACATAAAGAAGAAAAATAAACCTAAAAAAACATTTAAAAAGACATAAATAATTATTTTTAACTTAATATAAAAAAAAGATGAGAAAATCGACTGACAATTGCTGTTACCTCCTTACGAGTGAACGGAATCAGTACACAAAGGTTCGACTACGAAACTCTGGAATAGAGGTGCTGAATATAATATCGATCAGCTGTGACAAATATTTTTTTTTTTTTTTTAATCATATCACCCCAAGCAAGGCGAAAACGCCACTGATGCGCAGGGGGCTACGTAAGAGTGAAAAGACTGGAAAAGAGAAAACTGGAAACCACATCCTAAACAGGAAACAAGGGATGAGCCTCTTCACCTGTTCAATAGACGTGGGTGGAGTGTGAACCGGGCGATAGATTAGTCTATCTACTCCAATTGAAGAAAAAACAATTATATTTATTCTATAAATAAATTAGTTCATTAAAATGAATTATAATTTATAACCACTTTAGATGATGTGTCAAGTTTTCTTTTATATATATATTACAAAATGGTATTAACGGACATATTTATTTAAACTTATTTGAACATTATTTTTAATGGGTACTCGTATTTGCGTGGATATTGTTTTTCTATAAACAGCATATATATATATATATAATACTCGAAGAATCTTATTAGAAAAGTATCTAACTTTCGGCAGGACTCGAACCTGCGACTCCCACATACTGGAGAAACGCCGTCATTAGATCAGACGTGTCTTATCGCTCGACCACAGAAGAATTCATGCTTTAACAACGTCGAATTAAGCCGTAAATACGCAAGTTTCTGTATTCTGCTCTTGTTCGTATCCTGATGTAAACAAACGGCTTAATTCATTGTCTTTGTTTAAGTTTGCTTACATTAGGATTTGATATGATGTTTTAAGAAATCAGGAACTTGTGTATTTACGACTTAATTCTACTTTGTTAAACCATGAAGTCAAGTGCTAAGGCATGTCAGATCTAATGACGGCGCATTCCCGGGATATGGGAGTCGCAGGTTCGAATCCTAATAAGAATCCTAATTTCTCGACTATTCACGCCGGTGGATATATATAAATGTACTGTTTAATTATAGAAAAGCAGGGTATCCACTCAAATAAAAGTATCCATTACAAATAATGTCCAAACACACACATATATATATATATATATATATATATATATATACTTTACTCGCCTATATACAAATACACACAAGTATATATATAAGAAAAATTAAAACAGCTTACGGTTCAAATCTACGGGTCAGCAGTCTAACTGACATGCTGAATGTAACTTTAGATTTTGGTTGACATGCGATCTTACGCGTGCTCTATGCTTATGTATGAGTATGTGTGTGTATTCACCGAACTGATGTAACGATGTATTTTTTTCTTAAATTTTCTCTTTTAAGGGAGCGACCTTTATTTTTATTCGTTTTTTTTTTTTGTTTTTTTTTAGGTCTTTGTGAATTTCGTTCGTGTAAATTCTTTTGCACAAAAAAGACGGAAGCTGATGATGGTTCTCCTGAAATAGGCCCATACTTCCGATTTACCATGAAATAACGTGTCTGCCTTAATTTTTCTTATATTTGCTCTATATGTATTTATGTACATATATATTTAGAGCTCTCTTAGAGAGTTATCCTACCACTGTATGTACAGGATACTCCTTTGGATTCTTCTATATCTACATCGCATGCTTATATATATATATATATATATATATATATATATATATATATAGTTTTATATTTGCTCTGTAATATTTTAGTACATGGAGCTCTCTTCCTGTATCATTTTTTAATATTAAAATAAAATTTTTAATATTAATTAGGATCGGGTTTTTGGAATTTACCTTCCTGCTTTTCCCGCATGGATTAAAGTATATATATATATATATATATATATATTAAAAAAGGATTAATTCAAAGATGTTGAATGGCCATTTCGATATGAAGATCCCCACGGGGGACGACACATCACCTCAGCAACAGAAAAAACCTTTCAGAAACTGGAGAAAAATTAGTCTACTTTTCCTTTTTAAATAGATTGCAAAGAAATTAAAAAATAAATAATAAAATAAAAATAAAAATAAAAATAAAGGGAAAGAAAAAGAAAAAGAAAACGAAAAAGAAAAAGAAAAAGATAGAATAAAATCAAATAAATAAGAAAAGAAAAAAAATTGACATCGTCTGGGTTCGCAAAAAAAAGGGAGAATGTAACTAAAAATTAACAGACAGCCGTGTTAAATCGACGTAAGTTTAAGCAACTCGGAAAAAAGTTGGTAAGAGAGATAAAAGAAGGAAGGGAGGGAAATATATATATATATATATATATATATATATATATATATATATTAATCGTATCACCCCAAGCAAGGCGGTAACGCCACTGATGTGCAGGGGGCTACGTAATAGTGAAAGGATTGGAAAAGAGAAAGCCGGAAACCAGATCCTAAACAGGGAACAAGGGATGAGCCTCTTAACCTGTTCAATAGACGTGGGTGGAGTGTAAACCGGGCATAGATAGATCTATCTTCTCCAATTGAAAAAAAAAAAAAACAAAGTGAGAAGATTGGAAAAGAGAAAGCCGGAAACCACATCCTAAACAGGGAACAAGGGATGAGCCTCTTAACCTGTTAAAGAGAGAGAGAGAGAGAGAAGAGTAAAAGATATATACACACTTTACTCCCATATATATATATATATATATATATAATTTACTCCTATATATATATATATATATATATATATATATAGGAGTAAATTATATATATATATGTATATATATATATATATGAGTTTCGACCCCGACCAGAAGCAAGTGGATGCGTCTAGCCACAGTGATGAGCTGTGATACAGCGAAACAGGCTTGTATGTGGATGACTAATATAATATATATATATATGTCATTTATTTATATATATATATGTGTGTGTATATATATATATATATATATAATTTAGTCATATATATATATATATATATATATATATATATATATATATATAAAGAGAGTATAGGAGAGAAAAATGCAGAACATTAGAAATATTATAAAAATAATATGAAGAAGAAAAAAAAGGAAAATGAAAGCGTATTAACTATAACATAATTAACAAATGGAAAAATAATATGGAAGTAGAAAAAATGTTTTCCATAAGAAAAACTAGTAAAAGAAAAAGAGCAAAAGAATCAATGAACGAGTGAAAGAAGAAAAATTGGATGAATGAAAATAGAAGAGAAAAAAAATCCCGCTACCAGAAAAAAAAAGATGAACTTTTTTAGAGGGAGGATAATGCATTTTTTCTATGAACACGTCAAACACGTGTGATTACTTCGTTGTTTATTTTAGGACGGAGCCCATTGGCGTCGAGATGTATGCACAACTTGCAGCTGCCTGGATGGCTACACTGATTGTCAGATGGAACATTGTAACAACGCTCTCCAATGCCCAAAGGTAATAATATCCCGACATATCACTTAATTTTCTTCATGTGTAGCGTCCGGGTTGAATAAATGAAAATGTTAACGGACTGAATCATTCATTGATAAAAGTTTCTGCTTACATGGTTAAGTTGTAATTGAAAATAGTTTACGGTACATTGTGAGTCGTTAAGAAAGTTTGATTATTATAGCTCACCTTGTTTGTCTTAGATAAATAGCTCGATAAATTCTGTCGTAAGACATAGTAAAAAATCCCTTCAGGAACTACCTAAAATATACATGTTAAAGATATTTTGCTTTTGTCTTTGTTTTATCTTTTTTTTATGTCTTGTTGCCATAAGATAACGTTTTGAGAAGTACTATAAAAAAGAGAACAGAACAAGAATTAATGACATTATTAAATTAACATCTTGGTCTTCTCCACTCTCCAAATTCCATTAGTAGTAGACGTACATCTTAACAAGAAAGAAAGATGTAGTAGAATAACTCAAAAAATGAATTCCAAATATGAGTTACACATAAAAACATTTTATAGACAACACTGAATAACAAAAATGTCATACTAAGGCGCGCACACATACACACACACGCACACAGACACACACACACGCACGCACACGAACACAGGCGCACAGAGACGCAACACACAAACACACGCACACAGACAACTACCCACACACGCTCACAGACACACATACACATACGCACATATGAGAGAGAGAGAGAGAGAGAGAGAGAGAGAGAGAGAACGTTAAACTGTACCTCGGATTTTTTTAAATACCTTCTTTCCGTAAAGAAATAATCCTTTCCCAAATCAGCATATAAAAATGTTTAATATGCATGTAAATGAATAAGAACAAATAAGAAAATTTTAAAAATTAAAATCAGAAAACATTAAATTATACCTCTTAGTATCCACTATAGCTTATTTTGAATTTCTCAGAACTTATGAAACTTTTTGACCATTTTAAATTTTAAAAATTTTAAAACCTAGTAACATTTTTACTAGTGTTCATAAATACATGTTGCAATATATTATCCTTACGTTTACCTTGTGAAAAACCATCAAAGGACGAAACGCGTTGGTAAAGAAAACGTTTCCTTTTGTCTTTTTTGCACACATATATAATAGGTCTCCAAGGTGTATAGCCTCTCGTCGATGGCATCAATGTAGGTAGGGGAAGTCGGCAAAATGGATCCGTACCTTCGGAAGAAGGATTGGCTCCGAGGACCGGATCGGTCGGGCCGTGCCCGCGCGAAGCGAGGAATCGGTACGGGGCTGTAGCGTTCGCTCCGTTCGCGCTTTGCGGCGCGGGTTCAAAGCGTCGTAGCGGTCCGAGTTGGAGCAGGTGGTCGGGGGTAAGAGCTGGGGTCGGGAGGCTTCAGCGGCGTAAAGGAGGCAGCGATCGGTCTCTGGGGTGACTCGCCGGAAGCAGGCGCTGGAGGATGGGTTAAGGGGGCTTATCAGAAATCGCCGTCCCTCCTTTCACGTCGCCGGGGACGATCCTCGAGTCGGCCCAGTCTCCCGTCGTCGTTCCAGCTGCTCGCGTCTCTCTCTCTCTCCGTCGCCCTCTATTCCCGTTCCGCCTCGTGCGTCGTTCGGTACGGGTCTTCCGCGCGCGGTGCCACCCCGTCGCTACCGGCGCGTCGGCCGGCGAGCAAAACGGCTCCTCGCCCGGGTCTTCGTGGAGCGCCACGGCTTCCAGCCCCTCTTCGGGTCAGCGGCGGCGGCAGCGCGCGCTGGGGACCTCTCGCTCTCTCATGCGCCCGTCTCGTGCCCGTTGCTCAGCGTCTCTCTCGGCGTGGGGGCGTTCGTCCGGCAGCGAACGGTCGACTCGAAACTGGTACGGATCGGGGGAATCCGACTGTCTAATTAAAACAAAGCATCGTGTGGCCGGTCGACCCGTACAGACACGATGTGATTTCTGCCCAGTGCTCTGAATGTCAAAGTGATGATATTCAACCAAGCGCGGGTAGACATATATAATTGTGTTTTTGTGTATGTCCGTGCGCACCTGTGTGCATACTTAAAATTGTTCTACACAGAAATATTGAGACCTATTTTTTAAATTACAAGAAAACAAGCCGTATGCAAAGTGAATGAATACAAAAATTGGACCTGGGCATGACTATAAACCGCATCCGACAGCAAGGCCTCTGACTGGGAGGGTGTGAGGAGCACGGAACCCCCTCTTTCTTGTTGTTCCCTGTCCATCTTGACCCGGAGTGGTAGCACCTGTTAGGGTCCCAGCTATGGGCAAATAGTTGACCCCCAAACTGGGATCAAAACACTATGAAAGTATAAAAACACACTTTTATAGAAATATATACATAAAAAAATACTTTTATAGAAAAGGACAAATATTAAAGACAATACATTTTTTAAGAAAAAATTATTACCATAACACCATTTTTGAAGGAAAAATTATTCTCAGCAAAACATTTCTGAATACAAAACTACAAGACATTTTCAGTTTTCTAACATAAAAAGAATAAAAACAAAAAAATAATTGAAATCTGACTAAATCAACCGTCTCATTATAACCGAACATTTTTAAAAAATACCTTAAAACCCCACCTTTTGGCATTAAATAACCCACAGAGGTTGATATATATATAGATGTTATACAACCTTGTGCAAATTAATTGAAACAACTGCTTTAGTTTCCTTTCTTTCAACATAGGTCAATTTTAAACCCACTGAAGTGACAGGGTCTAATCGATTTCTACTTTTCCTTCAGATAAGGTCATTTGCAGTGGTGTGTAGTAATATGAATCTATTTTCGGGAAGTATGATGAAACTTATTTGGCCTTGAAAAATATTGCGCGATCCGTGATTGCATCAGATTTTCATCAGGCCCAAATGCTGTTGTCTCGACTGTCGATTAGTTGTCCAATCGCCATTGTTTGCGATGGACGTTACTTCAAAGAAACATACGAAAATTGTAACGCTGCGCGGACATACTGGCAAGCCTTAGAGGGAGATCGCAAATGTTGTTGATATCAGCCTTTCAACTGTCAGTCGTGTCAAAACGAAGAAACAAACTGGATGCATCCGAAAAGAAAAATGCGATCGGAAAAGAAAAACAAAGATTTTCCTGCAGTAGATTGCCATAACTTTCTGTGGTAGACTGGTTGCCAACCAAGGCCACAAAATCCAATCAGTTCTGCTATTTAACTCGTAGATGGCGGGAGAAGAGATAGATTCACACCTTTCCAAGGTTATTTGCGCGTAAGTGAATGCAATGAATTCAACTGGAATTCGAACTCGGCTCTGATATATATCGATATGCTGTCTAAAACTGAAGGCAACATATATATTGATGTACCTACTATTACATTAGGACGTCAGAAAAAATATTAATCCAAACCCTTCAGTGTGACAGGAGGGAAATATGCATATATATATAAATATATATAAATAGACAACGGTCTTTATTATAATAGACAGTATAATCAGGTTATAATAACATTTGTATTTTATATAAATATTAATTTTTTAAAATGGAGATGTAGTAAATTGGGGGAGTCCGTATCGTAGATTCAGGCTATGTATTATAGATTCAGTGGGGTCCGCTAAACACTAGCACCGGTCCTGGGTATATGACCTATTTTGGTATGTCTGTAAAAACCGATTTATATTCGTGTTTCAATTTTCATTTGCAGGGCTACAAATTACAGTTTACACCGGAAGCCTGTTGTCCAACTTGTGTTGAAGGTAAATAATTTATGAAAAAATTACAATTATTATCATCGATTACCGTATCATCGACCTTTGTGCACTGTTGAACTTTAGCTATCGACAAAAATTATTTCTCGTTTATGCTAGTTTCCTTAAAGACTAACGATACTTCTGAAGTGGAACTTTTGCGAATTGTTATGGGATCGTCTTATGAATATTGCATCTTAATGTGAAATCAAGAAGTAAAAGTAGTTTTATTAGATTTATAACCCTAGTACAGTTTTATAATATATGAATTGTTTCAACTAGAAATATTTACATCGGTAGTTACCAAACCAAGACAATTTTTTTGCAAACCGCGATCCATGGCGCAAGCATACTAGCCTATTTACCAGTACCGTTACACAATAATATTTAAGGTTAGCTTCTTTAATTGTTGTATTATATGACTTCTATTTTAGGCGTTAATTTTTCAGATTTAAAGGTTATCTTATACGCGGAAATATACGATATATTTATTCGTGTATACATGTATCTGCATGAGATTTGTTTCACACTTTCATTGTAAATACGTCAAAAGACTATTTTCCTTTTTTATATTGCTAGGACTCTTGTCCTCATCTCCTCTTTAACATATTTAAAGACTCATGGCCTTGTGGGAAAAAAAAATTGGTTGGATCTAGTGACTTGACCCAAAGAGTTTGAGTTCAATATCTGGCTACAGCAGTGGGGAACAAAAAAACTTAGAGATTTGAGTTAAATGGCGATAATCAAGACATCCGGAAGTAGCATGACTCATGGAACGAGAACAATCTACCCCAGTGATCAAAATAAAGGGTTTAGTTCAAAATTCCAATCCCCTGAAGAAGGTCGGGGTGTACAACAACCGAAACATCATGAATCTGGCAATATAGATGAGAACAACAGCTCGAACAATGTGAATAATGTAAATAATTAAAATATCTTTTCCCAGAAATATAGACAGAGGTTGAAGAAGGGTGAAGCGTACAATGATCAAAGTGCCGTTAATATGAGAATAAAAATGAAGACAACAGTTCAAACAATGTAAATAGTGTAAATAATTACAATACCTCATCTCAGAAATATAGACAGATATTGAAGGTGAATATGGCATCAAAGATGAGGACAACAGTCCGAACAATGTAAATAATGTAAATAATTACAATACCTCATCTCAGAAATATAGACAGATATTGAAGGTGAATATGGCAACAAAGATGAGGACAACAGTCCGAACAATGTAAATAATGTAAATAATTACAATACCTCATCTCAGAAATATAGACAGATATTGAAGGTGAATATGGCAACAAAGATGAGGACAACAGTCCGAACAATGTAAATAATGTAAATAATTACAATACCTCATCTCAGAAATATAGACAGATATTGAAGGTGAATATGGCAACCAAGATGAGGACAACAGTCCGAACAATGTAAATAGTGTAAATAATTACAATACCTCATCTCAGAAATATAGACAGATATTGAAGGTGAATATGGCATCAAAGATGAGGACAACAGTCCGAACAATGTAAATAATGTAAATAATTACAATACCTCATCTCAGAAATATAGACAGATATTGAAGGTGAATATGGCAACAAAGATGAGGACAACAGTCCGAACAATGTAAATAATGTAAATAATTACAATACCTCATCTCAGAAATATAGACAGATATTGAAGGTGAATATGGCAACAAAGATGAGGACAACAGTCCGAACAATGTAAATAATGTAAATAATTACAATACCTCATCTCAGAAATATAGACAGATATTGAAGGTGAATATGGCAACCAAGATGAGGACAACAGTCCGAACAATGTAAATAGTGTAAATAATTACAATACCTCATCTCAGAAATATAGACAGATATTGAATGTGAATATGGCAACCAAGATGAGGACAACAGTCCGAACAATGTAAATAGTGTAAATAATTACAATACCTCATCTCAGAAATATAGACAGATATTGAAGGTGAATATGGCAACCAAGATGAGGACAACAGTCCGAACAATGTAAATAATGTAAATAATTACAATACCTCATCTCAGAAATATAGACAGATATTGAAGGTGAATATGGCAACAAAGATGAGGACAACAGTCCGAACAATGTAAATAATGTAAATAATTACAATACCTCATCTCAGAAATATAGACAGATATTGAAGGTGAATTTGGCAGTAGCTCATCTTTGACATATAGATAAATGTCAAAAGGCAATTCTTCCCTACAAACTCATGAAACATCAGTTTACCGTCATTGTTTTGCAAGATTAAACGAGTTGGGTGGCATCTACATAATGTTTTTATTGGTCTTTTGACCATTGCATATGTTTTAGCAAAATAATTGCTTATTTGTGCTTGTTTCCGATAAGTTGTAATTATGAGGATTATTACATTACTATATTTTAATATTCACTTTCTCTTAAATTTCAGAGGCTGTATGTACGGTTTTCGGCGATCCACACTACCGTACATTTGACGGCAAGGTCTACAATTTTCAGGGACGCTGTAAATACATACTGGCACGGGATTGTGCAAACAAGACGTTCAGTATTAAAGTTCAGAACGATGCCAGGTTAACATCTGGTTTTTCTTGGACACACCGCGTTACTATCCTTCTTGAAAGATACAGAATTACACTACAACAGAATTTAATCGTCAAAGTCAATAGACAAAAAATTAAACTCCCTTTCCGATCCTATGATGGTACATCTTTATGGATCCGACAGGAGGGCCACTCAGTTGTCATGGACACAGTAACTGGACTTCAAATAGTTTGGGATGGAGATAGCTTTCTAGAACTGACCGTTCCCAGTAAATATAAACAAAAGCTTTGCGGTCTGTGTGGTAATTACAACGGTGACCCTAATGATGATATGACAGGACGGGATGGAATTCTTTATTATAATGAACAGGAATTTGGCGACACCTGGCGGACGGGAAGTCAGTCAGCCTGTCGGAATCGACTTACCTTCCACAAAATGGAATCGCTTCCTTGTAAGAAGAATTTAAGGGCTCGGAACAGAGAGTGCCAGATTTTGATTAGCGATGTTTTTGAAGAGTGTCGTAAAAAGGTTGACCCTAAGACTTACTACAGGTAAGTGAATTACTTTATGCTTTACCATTATTTTGCCCTGAATTGATAAAATACTGCAGAAAATGAAAGACTGCAAGCCTTTTTGTCACTAATCAAAATAAACCCATCAAATCTAAACTAGCGATGGCCAATATAGTGTATGAATTTCAATGCTCAGTACAAAACTGTTTTGTGTCACAAATCAATTACCTATATTGAATACACTCTCACCTCCTTGAGTAGACGCCTTACATGTCACTTATCAAACCAAAGTACCACAAAAAAACATTCCTTGACTCATAATTTACAAGTACCCTTCAGAAAACCTCTGATCGAAAACACAAGAATTCTACATAAATTACGATATCAGAAATATCTCACTATACTAGGCCTTATATATCAAACATTTATCTCCTACCATCAACCTTACATTATTTAAACTTTTAAGAAGGAAGATGCTTATAAAATTTCAAGTCGCACGCAGCACGTGAGAGCTTGGAATAAACGATTACATAATAGTCATAACATGAGGAAAAATAACAACAGCAGATACAAACACCCTTGAAAATGGCTATAAAAGTGGATGAAAACGCTTGAAAAATCATGGACGATTTTTATATTCCTTATCTCTAACAAAGCAGGATACTGGAAAATAATTAATAAAAAATTAAATTTTGTCTGCCGTATTTAATGGAAAATGTTTGAAAAAAGTTTGCTGCCCAAGGATATATATATATATTGTTGTCGCACCCACTCGCATGCGAGCATCGGGCTTTTCATCCTCTCTCTTCCTATTACCATTCTTATCCCGCACCTGGTAAATAAAATAACATGCGGTGGCAGATAGAGATGGTTGTGAATCAAAGAGAGTTTGACGAGACCATTTGCGTGTATTTGATTTTGGTGAACAACTCTATGCGACAGAGAAGATCACACAGTTGGCTAGAAGCGCCTACCTCACGGCTCAAAGGGGATTAAGACAGGTGAGATCTGGCAAACCTAATTGCATTGAGCTGTCGGATGTTTGGTCAGTCTAGTCCCACGTTGGTTACCCAAGTCTAACTGGCGCATTCCTCTTCCGCCAGTTCGGCCATTGAGATTGTGTAGATCTTTGCCGATGCCACGGTTGGTGCCTTCAGGGTTTGGTCGTGTTCAGTCTGCTCCTTTCTTACCAGCATGGATGCTCCTACAGAAGTAGAGATTCCAGACGGCTTCGCTCTTTATATATATTGGGTTGTCCGGAAAGTTATTGTCGATTTTTAGTCGTTCATGATCCGAAACGTTAGAACACATGAAATTTATCGACAGATATAATGTTTACATTTCCGATTAGAGCAAGCTTCAAACTCTCTCTTTTGAAAGAAAGTTTGAAATGATTTAATTCGTGTCAATTTTGGATCCCTATGAAATGGAAGATTATAAGGTACATTTTAGACACTTTTTTATTACCGTAAAGGCAAGCAACAAAAAATATGTCTGTACGTTAAAGGTAATTTAGCTAACTAAGCTGTACGGAAAGATTTGCTGAGTTTAAAATTGGTGATTGCTGCTTGATTGATGAAGAATTCTCAGGCAGATCCCTTCCTCAATACAGTTGACGACCAAATGAAGGCATTTATTGAGAATATCCCGTATAACGAATAGCGGAAATTTTTTTTTTTTTCATCGTATCACCCCGAGCAAGGCGGTAACGCCACTGATGTGCAGGGGGCTACGTAATAGTGAAAAGATTGGAAAAGAGAAAGCCGGAAACCAGATCCTAAACAGGGAACAAGGGATGAGCCTCTTAACCTGTTCAATAGACGTGGGTGGAGTGTGAACCGGGCAATAGATAGATCTATCTACGCCAATTGAAAAAAAACAAAGTGAGAAGATTGGAAAAGAGAAAGCCGGAAACCAGATCCTAAACAGGAAACAAGGGATGAGTCTCTTAACCTGTTCAATAGACGCAGGTGGAGTGTAAACCGGGCGAAAGATAGATCTATCTACTCCAATTAATTGACAGAAACACTAAATTTAGCAAAATACTCAGTGAAGCTTGGGTACGTAAATCGCTACAATGTTCGATTACCACATAATCCGGGTGAAAAGAATCTTTTGGATCGCATTTCTATCTGTGGACTTGCTTTATAAACGCAACAAAAATGCACCCTTTTTAAAGCAAATTTTGACGGGTGACGAGGAATGGATCGTTTCCAACAATGTTCAGTAAAAAGGATCTTGGGATATGCGACATGAGCCAACTTTAGCTACCCCAGAAAGCAAGTCTATTGTGTAAACATTTTTATATTATTATGTATGATATTATTATATAAACATTGTATTATTTTTTTTTTTTTCAAAGATCGTGTCTCATGGACATGTGTGATTGTCCAAAAGGCAAACTTTGTTCCTGTGAATCTTTGCTAGCCTACAGTAGAGCTTGTGCGCGTGAAGGATTATATATACCTCAAGAAAAATATGGTCACTGTAAAGGTAAATATCTTCTCATTCTTTTCTTCATAAATTTTTTCCCATAAATCGTCATTGACGACATTTTCAAGAGTGTACTAATGTGGATGTTCGTTGTGGTGCAGTGGATATCGGCTCGGAACGAGAAATCGGAGACCCTAGTTCGAATTCCAGTTGAATTCGTTGCATTCACTTGGAAAGATATTAATCCATCTCTTCCCCCTTCGCTATGGGCTAAATAACAGACCAGATTGGGTTTTGTAGCTTTGGTTGGCAACCAGTCTAATGCAAAGAGAAATGGCAATCTACAGCGGAAAAATCATGATCGTCCAAACGTATATCACTTAACCGTCTGATAGACTAGTCACTGTTATTATCATCATCAGTAATTCAAAAAGCCATCGAATACATCTGGATATATCAGTATTTTAAATTTACTGCAGAAATTAATGGCAAGCTACTTCGGGAAAATCTTCTGCCTAGCCAATCATGTCTCTTTCACAACAGTATCGCCAAAGTATTATCCTTTACTTACTGACTGAGTATGTGGCTAACGTTAGATCTTGCCAGAATAAACTTTGCATTTAGCGATACTCAGAGAAGCCAGATGCAGGGTTGATAACTCTAGATCCGATGAGAAGACACATCCTTGTCTTACACCCTTTTCTATTTTTGTATATCTGCTGAATTCCTTTCCTGTCCGTATGCAAGTGGTTAGCTGCCAGTATAGGTTCTTGATTATCCTAATGTCTTTACCAAAAATGCCGAGGTTGCCAGGTATCTCGTTCCAGTCTTTGTGGCGCACCTTGTCGAATGCTTTTGCGTAGTTTATTCATCAAATTTTGAATGAGAAACTAGAAAGGTGTGTGGATTTCATGGACGATTTCACAAGTTTTCAATATGGGCACTGCTCAGTCCTTTCTTCCGATACTGGCTTATAGCCGCATCACGTTGAAACATCGCTTTCTGTACAATGACTGAAGTTAAGTGACGTGAAGCCTAGTCAGTACCTAGATGGGTGACCACTTTGGAATACCAGGCGCCTTAAGCTTTAATATGCGGGACGTGTCATGGAAAATGACTCGGAATTGTTAATCTGAGTGACGAGTTCCAATTCCCGTTGGGTTCATTATATTCACTTATGCGCAAATACCATCAGGAAATATATGAATCCACCTCTTCTCTTTCTATCTATGGGTTAATTAGTAGGACTTGTATTACTAAATCATTATTATCACAAAAAATATTCTTACAGTCTAAAGTTCCAATTCTAATTGGGTTCGTTATATTCACTTAAGCACAAATACCCTCAGGAAATATATGAACCCACTTCTTCTCTTCCTATCTATGGGTTAATCAGTATGCGTTGTATCACTAAGTCATTATTATCTCAAAAAATATTCTTACAATCTAAAGTTCCAGTTCCAATTGGGTTCGTTATATTCACGTATGCGCAAATATCCTCGGGAAAGGTATGAATCCGCATCTTCTCTAAAAAAAACAAAGGAGTAAAGGAACTGATCAAGTAAACGTTTCTTTTTTGTTCAGGGACTAATTTTGTATCAATGCAGATAAGATGGTGCAATTAGTATCACTAAACCATTATTATCTCAACAAAAACATTCTTACAATCCAAAAATATTATCTGGCTTTAAATAACCTGCAAAGATTTGATAAGCCGTAAAAAACGACTCAATCAAGTCCGATACTATTTGTCGTCGAGATCCTTTTGCTCTGCACAAACGGCCTCCAACCGTTTGTGTCATGTCCATTTTTAGCGAATTCTCTCACAAATGCGCGCTACACAGTCTTGTTTGACTGTGTTCGAGCTGGACACAAAACAGAACTTTTCTTTTCCAATGAATGGCATTTCTAGACCTGAGAAGAAAAAACAGAAAATGATCAAATTGAATTTTGAGTTCTTTCTACACATGCTGTTAAAATTGAGTTCATTTAAACAAGAATTGATCAAGTTATTAGATTATGAAATATCAATTTTATGAAAAACACTGCAGTTGATTAATATAGTTGACATAATTAATAGAAGCATCATTCTAATGTATCTGTGCCGTCAAAATGACAACAATTGTTAGAAAGTTTTACTAGTGAGATGCAATGAAAGAAAAGTCTTTAAACAATCTACTGAGATTCAATAAATCGGAGATAAAGAATTCACGACTAAAATTGAGGCCAAAGATCCGTTTGATTAATCCGTTCCTTTTATATTTTCTAGATGGTCAATGGTATCTACGATTCATTGATCACTCCTGAGATTTCATAAATCGCTTTTTACTCAATATCTTTTCATGATAAAGAAAATTATGTTTAATGAAA